>CAUYQG010068020.1:0-44003 GCA_963574415.1 Tarsius wallacei
TCCCTCTTCTTCTTGTCCTTCCCAAGCTTTCCTTACATTCCAGGAGAAAGACATTTGGCCTCCTGAGGCCCCGAGTATGGCTGGAGAAGAGTCTCGTGCAGATGCAGAAACTAAGGCCAGAGAGGAAGAGGAATGGCCCCAGGTCACATGACCAGGAAGGGGGGCAGAATCAGGGTTGGTACTCTCATCTCCCAATGCCCAGTACTGTCTGTGTCTTCTCGCTCCTGGGAACCCATGAGGTCCCTCTTCCCAGCTCTGAATCTCTTCCGCCCTCTTCCTTCCCCCAGGCTGGGTTCTTCCTCCTCCATTCTCAACTTGGGAGCAAGATGCAATCTGCCCCTTTGGAGAAATGCCAGTTGGACTTTGCTCTGTGCAGTGGATGAGAAGGACTTAAAATGCTTAAGAATTATCCCTTGTGGAAAGGCCAGCGAGCCGGGCAGCCAGGCATTCCCAGGCCTAGTGCCCTGCCGGTGCCAGCCTCTGCCCAGCTGAGGCCCCATCACACCTCGGGTGCCTCTGTGCAGCTCACCAGCTCACCCTCAGGTACAATCAGTGCTTGCCAGACTGGTCACCCCGGGTTTCACAATTGGCCTGATTGGGCCAGGGGGTGGCTGAGGCTGTGCCCAGGGTGTCAGTGCCATTAGGCTGGGCACACCTTACCTCTCCTGAACCACAGGAGCTGGTCATATATTGTTGAGCACCTCACAATGCCAGTCTTGGGACATCCCTCCAGCCCCAGTGTCCAGCTCCATCCATGAGTCACCTCCTGGGTCCCATCTAATCACTTTTCACAATTAAGCCTCAGGGTGGGAAACCCTGCCCTGCCTCCTTTATGCAAATGGTTCTACTGTACGTACCATGCCCTTGCAGAACCATCACCTACCCCTGGAGCCCCTCCCTTCACCCAACCTCTGCCACTCCTGCTCCAGGAAAGCTTCCCTGCCGAAAGACAGCAGCAAACACAGCATGATGCTTAGTATGTGCCTTATGTGTGTGTATGTATGTGTCTCTCATACCAGTACTATGAAGTAGGTACGATTATCACCTCCATTTTATGGGGGCACAGAGAGGGGGTACAGCAACCTGCCCAAGGGTCACACAGCCAGGAAGCAGCAAAGCCAGGACTTGTACTTGGGGAGTCAAGTTGCACAGAGCATACTTAGATTCCATTGAGATTATGCTTATCAGACCAACAGCTATTGACAGTTTATTCGGCTCTTACCTGCACACAGAGCCCTTGGGTACAACTGTGCAGGGTACACTGGGCAAAGGAGCTGGGGCAAGGGGAAGAGTGGGGACTGACATCGTGCTGTGCCGGCCAAGTCAGTGTGGGCTGTGCCCACCCAGAGGAAGGGGTCTTTTTCTGATTCACGTGCCAAGTCAAGTATCCTCAGGGATCTTACAGAGGGCACGTTTTCCTAATTTGTACCAGATGGCCCTATGGGCTGGCAGAGGTCTGCCCATCTATGTGGGTCCTGCCTTCCCCATGAGACTCGGAGCTCTCTAAAGGCAGGCTATGCTTTACCCCCAAAGCTGTGGTTATCTCAGTGGACAGGGCTAGTCTCATTACCCAAGTACAGAACCACCTCTGGCCCTCCCCGTGGGGCCCCATCATAAGGAGTGTGCCTTGGACAGAGGTCAAATATAGCCAAGCATTGCTTAACGACAGGGATACCTTCTGAGAAGTGCGTCATCAGGCGATTTTGTCACTATGCAAACATTATACAGCATACTTACACAAACTTAAATGGTGTAGCCTACTGTTCAACTAGGCTGTATGGAATACCCTTTTGCTCCTAGGCTGTAAGCCTGTACAGCATATTACAGCACTGAATACTGTAGGCAACTGGACCAATGGTGAGTATTTGTTCCAATTGCCTCCAGTATTCAGTACTATAACATGCTGTACAGGCTTACAGCCTAGGAGCAAAAGGGTATTCCATACAGCCTACAGCCTAAACATAGAAAGGGTACGTACAATAAAAACACAGTACCTATTACCATAAAATTATGGCCACCTTATTGAACCACCATTGTGTACACAGTTGGTCATTGACTGAATCATTGCTATGCAGTGCATGACCATTGTAATGCCCCCTCTCACCTGCAAATTCATTGAAATGGTTGCCAATGTCAAAGGCTTGGTAGTTGTAACCAGCATATTCATAGTCAATGAACCGTACATGACCTATGAAGGAGAGGAGAGACGATGAGGTTTGGAGCAGGAGATCTGAAAATAGGGCCTGGTCAAGCTTCTGCAGCCCTCTGGAGCGTACCCACTGTGTTGCTGGCCTCTGCAGCAACCTGGCCTAGTCCCACCTCTGCAGCAGTCTTCTAAGCTGCTTCCTTCCATCCATCCATTAGTCCATCTGCTATTCCCAGCTCCCACTGTCCCCCTCACACAGCTGGATCCCTAGGTTCTCTCCATCTGAAGACATCCATCCTCAGTTTGGCTAAGGATCTGAAATAAAGTTAAGTGCTCCCTGGGGTGATGCTCTTATCAGGAACACCAGGAAGTTTTCTCTCTTTATCTGAAGGCTTGGGCCAGCCACAATGTCCTCAGAAGCCCAAAGAGTTGTCAGGAGAAATGGCTTGGATGCATTAAAGTTAAGGACCTCCACAAACCATGATTTCGAATTCCTTCCTTCCTTCTCCCCTTCCTCCCTCCCTTTTTTTTAAACATCTGATAGGTAATGTGCTGGTGTCATAACAAGGTTTGGGAGAGGCACAGCTCACATGTGAGCATGAAAACCCAATCATCACACTTATGAACAACAAAGAGATCATGGAGGTTTTTCCTTGGCATAGATTTTTTAAAAGTGAGAATTTGTTGTTTCCTTTTCCTCTTCTCTCCTACAGATTAACTTAGTACCTAAACCCAGGCCTTCTTTGGCTTGTCCAAGTGCCAGCCTGAGGAACAGGCCTGTCCAGCCAGCTGACCCACCAGCCTAGGCCCTGCAGCTGTCTGGCCAGGGTGAGAAACCATTACCTTTGGTGCTATCATAGATGATATTCTTGCAGAGCAGGTCATTGTGACAAAACACCACAGGGGAATCCAGCTGGGACAGGTGCTCCTTCAGCCAGGCCAGCTCCCATTCCAACACCTCCACCTTGGGAACATCTGCAGAAAGGCTGCACAGTGGCAAAAAAAGAAAGGTGGCCGACGGGGAGAGGGCTGATAGATAGGCAGGTGTTGGGCCTCAAGAGTCCTGAGTTCGAGCCTCATCACTCCCTCTCTCTTACTGCAGAGGGACCTTGGACAAATGGCTAACTTTTTGGGCCCTCACTTTCCTCATCTGTAAAATGGCACCAAGGCTTCCTGGCCTGACTCCTGTGGTTATGCTGAGAAGCTGTTAAAGCATAAGCATAAACGCATTTGGCTGAGTATAAACGACATTGACCAACAAACAGCATCCCTGCTACTTTGTGAAAGGGATCAGAAGGGAAGGGAGGAGACGCAGGGAAAGGACGGGGAGGTGACGAGTGTCTAGACTGAGAAAGAACACGGGTGACGGAAGCAGTAGGGAGGGATATAAAGCAGGCCCGCTCTCAGGATACCAGGGGAAACCCCTGGGGGAAGGTATAGCTCCCCAAGAGCAGATGCTCCCCCAGAGTTTCTCCAGTGGAGTATCGATGCCCTGGGAGGCAGCTGGAGCAGTGGAGTGCTTTTGAGGAGGTGGAGTTATGTCCTGGTGTGCCTCCCTCCCCCACAGCAGCTGACAATGTCACAAATAGAAGGGGTCAGAGAGACAATCTGCTCTAATCTCTCAAATCACCCACCACTCAGAACCATAGAAGAAAGCAAACAGGATCAGGTGTGATGGCTTACACCTGTAATCCCAGCACTTTGGGAGGCTGAGGTGGGAGGATCACTTGAGCTCAGGAGTTTGAGACTGGCTTGAGCAACAATGCAAGACTCCATCTCTACCAAAAATTAGCCATACATGGTGGTGTGCCCCTGTAGTCCTAGCTGCTCGCGAGGCTGAGGTGGGAGGATCTCTTGAGCCCAGCAGTTCGAGGCTGCAGTGAGGTATGATCGTGCCATTGCACTCCAGCCTGGGTGACATAGTGAGACCCAGTCTCTAAAAACCAACAAACAAGTAGTTCTTGGGCTCACTCCTACAATGCCAAGGGAACATAAAAGCCTTTCAGTGTGAGGGCACTTACTCTGTAGTTCTCCAGTAATTTGTCCCTTCCACCTTGAATTATGAGTGTGTTCCCTCATCCCAGTCCTTGCTAGGCTACATACCAGCAACTTGAGAGCAGGAACAAAGATGCCCACCTCTCCTTCTGCCCCACCCCCCAACATAGAGCAGCCATTTCTGAAGGAGACACAAGTTGACATGAATAAATTCGCCCTCGGTGAAGTTATCAGAGGCCATGTGGAAGTCTGATGAGGGTACACTGTGCTCAGATGCTCTGAACTTTGGTCCCCAGGATGACTACAGGTCTGTGTACACTGCAAAGGCCAAACAGGCCAGTCCCTAAAAACCCAGAAACACCAATGGATAGAGGGGAGGAGGCTGGAATTTTACCTCCAACCATGTGCCTCCTGTTTGCATTTTTTTTTTTTGCCCAGGCCAGCAAGAGCATTTGGAGGAGGATGGGAATGAGATATGTCCACTCTCATCTTCTCATGGGACAGACCAGTCACCCCTCGCTCAGCCCAGAGACCAGGGAACAGTCAGTGACTAAGGCATCCCTGTGCCCCTTCTGGAAAAGGAAGAGTGAGCAGACTCCCTTCCAGACTTTGAGAAAGTCAAGGCCAAAGAGGATCTTAGGTCATCTAGTCCAACCCTAGAAACAGGAAACTGAGGCTCAAGGAAGGAAAGTGGCTTCCTCCCAGCCTCCAGATATTTCTTGCAAGCTGGATTCTCTACTTCCTCACTAAAGAAATCAGTCCTCGCCAGGCTCGGTGGCTCAGCCTGTAATCCCGCGCCTTTAGGAGGCTGAGGTGAGTGGATTGCCTGAGCCCGCGGGTTCAAGACCCGCCTGGGCAAGCGAGACCTCATCTCTACAATAATATCACAAAATTAGCCGGGCGTGGTAGCGCGCGCCTGTAATTCCAGCTACTTGGAAGGCTGAGGCGGAAGGATCGCCCGAGCCCAGCAGGTCCAGGCTGCGGTGGCCGGGAGCGGCCACTGCACTCCAGTCTGGGTGACAGAGTGAGACCCCAACTCTGAGAAAAAAAAAAAGACAAAAGAAATGCTGCATATGAAGAAAAACCAAGGAAAATTCACTAGTAGCCTTTAGAGCCCAACAAAGTATCAGTGCCTTAAAGACCAGCTACTGGGGCACAAGCAAGAGCTATCTCCAAGAATGATGGTAGCCAGAAGGCATTTACAGAGATCAGAGAATCATTGGAGAGAATGAATAAAAATCAAGAAATGCAAGGACTAAAATGAAATGAAATTGCAACGGATTTGGAGATAGTGAAGAGAGCATATTTAGAAATAACAGAAATAAAGAACACTATCCAAGAAATAAATAACAAACTGACAAACATGGGAAGCAGAATTGATGAGGCAGAAGAAGGGATCTCAGAGCTGGGAAACAAAAACATGGAATTAAGAGAAGCTATTAAAATATAGAAAAAATTTAAGAAGATAGCTGAAACTCTCTAAGAGATGTGTGATTTTATCAAGAAGCCGAAGTTACAACTAATTAGCATATATGTTATGAAAGACAAACAGAAAACATTTTGGGGCAAGCATTTCATGTGGTCATGCAAAGACTTTCCTCATGTGGCCAGAGATGACTATACAAGCACAAGAGATTCAAAGAACCCCTTCAAGACATCTTATGAGAAGAGCAACACTTAGACATTTGCCTACACAAAATAGATATAAAATAAAAAATCCTAAAGGCAGTAAGGAAAATAGGTCAGACTACCTGCCAGGGGAGATCAGTCAGAATTGCTTTAGACTTATCTGCAGAAACACCACAAACCAGAAGGATTTAGAGCCCAATCTTTGTTGTTTTCAAAGGTAAACAATTTCACCCAAGAATTTCCTACCCACATGAGTTGAGCTGCATCAGCATGGAGAAAAAATATCATTCCTAGATATTCAATCCCTAAGAGAATGTGCTGCTTCCAGGCCAGTTCTACAGAAGATGCTTGTAAAGGTCCTGTGCACAAAAGAAAAAAGAAGCAAAGGCAAGACTGCACACTTCACAAGATCACAAAAAACACAGAAGCAGCAGGACACACAGCACACTTGCAAAAGTGAAAACATGCATAGATATTAACACAAAAGCTAAAAGAAAACACAACAGCCTTAAGAAAGCATTATGACAGGGACAAGCTCTCACATTTCAATCATCAGCCCAAATGTAAATGGACAAAATGCACCACTAAAAGGACATGGAATGCCAAACTAGATTTAAAAAAAAAAAAAAAAAAAAAAAACTACTTACTGCATCCAGGAAACACATCTCACCACAAAGGTCGCTCACAAACTCAAAGTTAAAGAATAGAAAAAAAATTATAAATGAATGGGTCACAAAAGAAGGCAGGAGTCACAATATTAATGTCAGACAAAACAACTTTAAAGCTATCAAAACTTTTAAAAGATATGGAAGGATACTACATAATGACAAAAATTCAACTCATGAACAAGAACTATCCGTCCTAAATATATTGCCCCCAAAGCTGGAGTACCAGCTTTTATATGGAGCTACTAAGCAAACTAAAAAAAGATATTGACTCTAGCACTATCATATTGGAGGACTGAAATACCCCACTAACCCCCCTGGAAAGATCATCAAAGCAAAAACAACAACAACAAGAAGATCAGGAACCTCAACTGGATGCTTGACTGAATGGACTTAATGGATACCTGTAGAACATTCTACCCAACAACCACACAGTATACATTCTACTCATCGCCACATGGAACATACCCCAAGAACAACCGTTTTCTTGGCCATAAATCAAGCACAAGCAAATTTAATACGATGAAAATACTGACATGCAGTTTCTCAGACCACAGTGGAATCATAAAAAGTCAACACCAACAAATTTCCCCCAAAATCCACAAAGACATGGCCACTAAACAGCATCATGCTGAACACCTCATGGGTCAACACGGAAATCAAAACAGAAATAAAAAATTCCTGGAAAAAATGAAAAAGAAGCAATATCTTACCAAAATCTCTCAGATGCCATGGATGCAGTACTATGAGGGAAATTTATATCTCTACAAGCACATATCAAGAAAATAGAGAGAGCACAAGTTAACAGTCTAAAAAAAAAATCACCTAAGGAAACTGAAAAGGCAAGACCACTGGAATCCTAAATTCAACAGAACAATCTAGATCACCAAAGTAATAGTCCAAATATGGGACATAGAAGACAAAAACATCATAGAAAAAAAATCAACAAAACAAAAAGCTGTTTCACTGAAAGGATAAACACGATTGATGGACACCTCACCAGAATGGCCAAGAAAAAGAGAAAATGCCCAAATCAGAAATGCAAAACTGAAGTCACAACTGACCCCAAAGATATAAAAAAGGTTATCAGAGATTACTATGCACATCTGTATGAAAACAAACTCAATAGCCTAAATGAAATGGAGGACTTTCTGATATCACAAGACCTCCCAAGGTTGAAATAAAAAGAAATTGAGACATTAAATAGACCACTAACAACCCAGGAAATTGAATCCATCAAGAGAAAATGACCTACAAAAATAAACCGTGGACCAGATGACTTTCCAGTGGAATTCTATAAAACATACAAGGAGGAGTTGATACCAATCCTATTGAAATTATTCCATCCAATCTAGCAAAATGGAACGTTCTCAATATAATTTTATGAAACTAACATCACACTGATGCCTAAACAAGGTAATGATTCAACAAGGAAAGAGAACTATAGGTTAAAATCCCTGATGAACATAGATGCAAAAATATTCAACCAGATTCTAGCTAATTGGATTTAGCAAATACATCTTAAAAGTTATCCACCGGGACCAAGCAGACTTTCTTCCCAGGATCCAGGACTGGTTTAATATTTGCAAGAGCATAAATGTGATTCAATATACCAACAGATGAAAAAAAAAAAGAACCACATGATTATATCTTTAGAGCAGAAAAAGTTTTTGATAAAATCTAGCATCTCTTCTTGGTAAAAACCCTTGAAAACCTAGGCATAGAGGGAGCATCCTTCAAAATAGTAAAGTCATAGCCAGAATATTGATAAACAAACAGAAATCTGAAGTATTTGCCCTGAAAACCAGAGAAACACAAGGCTGCCCATTCTCATCCCTCCTGTTTAACATAACATCGGAATTCTTAGATAGAGCAATTAGACAAGAGAGGAAAATCAGGGATATCCAAATAGGACAAAAAGGAAGTAAGCAATGTCTCTTTGTTGGTGATATGATTGTATGCCTTAAAAACCAAGAGCATCTGTCAAAAACATCCTTGCACTGACAAAAAACTTTAGCAAAGTCTCAGGGTACAAAATCAACATTCAAAAGACAGTCACATTCTTATACGCTAACAATGAACAGGCAGAGAACCAAATAGAAAGCACAATCACATTCACAATAGCCACCGAAAAATGACATATCTCAGCATCTTCCCCACCACAGAAGTGAAAGATATTTACAACAAAAACTATAAAACACTGCTCAAAGATATCCAAGAAGACACAAACGAATGGAAAAATATTCCATGCTCATGGGTGGGAATAATCAACATAGTTATAATGTCCATCCCACCAAAGGCAAACTACAGATTCAAAAAATACCAATTAAATTACCAACATTATTCTTCTCAGATCCAGAAACGACAATATAGAAATTCATGTGGAAATATAAAAAAACACAAATAATGAAAAAAAGCCTTAGCCAAAGAAACAAAGCAGGAATTACCACATTTCCATACATTAAACTTTACTATAAGGCTACAACAATCAAAACAGCCTGGTATTGATACAAGAACAGATGTACAGACCAATGGAACAGGATAGAGATTCCGGAAACAAAACCTCAATTTCTCAACCAACTCATCTTCGACAAAGACTTCACCAACAACAACTGGGGAAAGGAGAACTTATTCGGTAAATGGTACTGGGAAAACTGGCTGACCACATATAGAAGATTGAAAAAGGACCCCCTACCTATCACCATACACAAAAATTAGCTCTAAATGGATCAAAGACCTAAACATAAACGTTCAAACTGTTTATTATGCAGGATGTCAATAAACATATATAATGAACATTTGTATACCTAACACTGTAGTGTACCCCACATCTTCAAAATAAAAAGATTTTTTAAAGAGCTCAAACCATAAGAATCGTAGACTACTTGGAAGACTGAGGTGGAAGGGTAGCCCAAGCTCAGCAGGTCGAAGCTGCAGTGGCCGTGAGTATGCCCCTGAACGCCAACGTGGGTCACAAAATGAGACACTAATTCGAAAGAAAGAAAGAAAGAAAGAAAGAAAGAAAGAAAGAATCAATCTTAGAAAAAGAAGGAGATGCCCTTACATAAATTTGAACAGGCACCACTATCTGATCAAAACCCCAAACACCCATGCAATAAGAGATAAAATACACAAGTGGAATCTCATCAAACTGAAAAGTTTCTGCAATGCAAAAGAAACCATCAAGAGAGGGGAGACAGCTCACAGAATAGGAAAATTATTTTGCAACTGTATATCTAATAAAGGCCGAACATCCATTATCTGCAAGAAACTTAAACATGACAAAAGGAAAAAAACAAACAACCCTATTAAAAACTGGGAAAAGATATAGACACTTCTCAAAAGAAGACATATGAGCAGCCAACAGATGCAGTTTAAAAAAAAGCTCAGCCTCATTTATCATAAAATAAATGCAAATCAAAGCCACCCTCAGCTACCTCCTAAATCCTGTCAGGATGACCATCAACAATAACTCAAAAAACAACAGAAGCTGGAGAGATGCAGGGAAAAGGGAACACTTCTACACTTTGGGTGGGAATGTAAACTAGTACAACATCTGTGAAAAAGAGTGTGACTATTCCTAAAAAAAAATCTAAAAATCAACCTTCCACACTACCCAGCAGTCCTCATTCTGGGAATATACACAGAGGAACTCAAATCATTCTATAAAAAAGATACCTGCATATGCATGTTTATTGCAGTATTATTCAAAAGAGTGGAAACATGGAACCAACCATGCTGCCCATCCAAAAAACTGGATAAAAAGAGGGATACATATACACAATAGAATATTATGCCACCACAAAGAAGGACAAAATTATGGACTTTGCAGCAATTTGGATGAATTCAGGGTCCGTATACTCAGTGATTTATTACAGAAACACATAACTGAATACCACTTGTTTTCACTCATAAGTGGAACCTGAATATCTGTCATGATATTATAAAAAAGTGATTGGCAGTAGTGAAAAACTGCTAAAGGAGGGAGTGCAGCAGACCATAACATCAATAAGGTACCTGATACCAAACCAGGTGATGTGGGTCCAAAGTGAGGCCCAAACTTTACCTGTACGATGAACACTTGTATACCTAGCCCAGAATTATACCCCACATCTTTAAATAAAAAATAAAATAAAATAAAATACTAAATATCTCTATGAGCAACCTAATTTCACACCACAAGGAACTTGGAGAGTAAGAAAAAAATAAACCCAAATCAGAAGAAGGAAAGAAATAATACAGATCAGAGTAGCAATAAGCAAAATATAAAGTAAATTAACTAAAGAAAAGTTAACACAACCCAGAGTTGGTTTTTCAAAGAGTCAAAACTGACAAATTATAGCTAAACTATGGTAAAAAAAGAGATAAGACTCAAATAAATAAACTCAGAAATAAATAAGGAGACATTCCCACTGATACCACAAAAATGCAAAGAGCCATTGAAGACTACTATAAACAATTATGTGGCAAAATATGGATAATTAAGAAGAAATTAGTACATTTCTAGAAATGTACAAACTAACAACACTGAATCATTAAAATATAGAAAATCTGAACACATAATGATACAGAATATTAAATCAATAATTAAATATCTTTCAATAGGGAAAAGTCCAGAAACTGATGGTTTTATTGGATAATTCTACCAAGAATTTTCTTTTCTTTTCTTTCTTTTTTTCTTTTTTTGAGTTGAGGCATCATTTTATTGCCCTGTCAAGTTCTGGCATGATCACAGCTTACGGCAGCCTCAACTTCCTGGACTCAGGTGATTCTTCTGCTTCAGCCTCCTGAGTAGCTGAAACTACAGGCAAGCACCAGCATGCTGAGCTAATTGTTTTATGTTTTATTTTTTGTAGAGATGAGGTTTTGCTTTGTTTTCTAGGCTGGTCTTGAAGTCCTAGGCTCAAGCAATCCTTTTACCTTTGCCTTCCAAAATGCTGGGATTACAGACATGAGCCATTGTGCCCAGCATCTGCCAATAATTTTTTAAAAAATAATTATCTCCATTTATTTAACAAATTAAAGTGTAGAAATCATGTTCAAGCTAATTATGAGGATAGCATTATTCTAATATCAAAGTATGACAAGGATAGCAGATTAGATAGATAGATAGATATTATAAATCAATATCCCTGATGAACATAAATGCAAAATTTTCAACAAAATACCAATAAACTGATTTCAACAGCATATTAAAAGTCATATACTATAATTAAGTGAGAAATGACTTAATTCCTAGGATGCAAGGATGGCTCAGTTTAAACAAATCTATAAATGTGACAAAACAAATTAAGAGTGGAAAGAATAAACACCATATGATTATTACAACAGATATGGAAGAAGTATCTGAAAACATTCAACGTTGTTAATGATAAACCCTCTCAGCAAATTTGATGTAAAAATAATTTACTCTAACGTAATAAAGCTCATACATAACAAATCTAGAGCTAACATCATTATTTTCGCTTTATCTACCTTTATATTTCCAGAAATATTTATTATAGTGCTGGGCATGGTAGGTACTCTTCACATGCTTATTAATTTGAACTGTTTCTAAGTGTGAAAAGCAAAAAACTTTCTGTATTATTAGAAATAAGACACAGATGATCCTCTCACTACTTCTATTGAACATTGAACTGAAATTTTTAGCCAGAAAGATAAATAATAGTCATCCACACTGGAAAGAAAAGAGTTAAATGATCTCTGCTTGCAGTAAACATGATCTTATATATTTAAAAAAAACCCTAAAGACTCTATCAAAAAATTGCTAGAAGTGACATATATATTCAGAATGGAAATTTTTTTAAAAATGCTATCCCATTTGCAATAATATCATCATTAATGCTTCTCCTGGTAGATCAAGAAGAGACTTCAGTAGTCAGAAACGGAGTAAGAAATATAATGAAGCCACCATGAAAGGAAGTAGCTCTGATTCCTTTACCAAAGGGCAGCATGAGATGTCTGAGGCAGACTGAAGATGGGGAGAACACAAAAGCCGCTTTCAGTTGGAGCTACCCAGGTTAGAGGAACAAAAGGGGTCATCGTGGGCACTGAAACCTTGAGGGCAACCAGAGCCACAGGGGCTTCCAGAGACATGGCTAGAACTCAAGCACAGCTGTTTCAGTGAATGCAGAATTCTAAGAAATATTTTCACTGATAAGTCACGCTCTTACACTGAGGAAAATAAAAATCACGCAGCCAAAGACTGACCTCTTGTTTATTCTCAGAAAGAAAATAAATCCCTACATGATCACATTGATTGCTGATGTTTTGCTGATGTCTAGGTGACCATTTCTTAGATGATTTGAGACTTAAATTCAAGAAATTAGTTGAAGGCTGCCTGGGACAAAAATAGATATAAATATGGAAATTGAGCACAATTTCCAAAAAGCTATCATAGAAACAGGTATGAACAGAGCTTAGCATTCATTCTATGGGCAAACTATGATTAATTCAGAAAATGTAGAAATAAATTAAACCAAAGAGGTAAAAAAAATCTATACCTCCAAATCTGTAAAACATTAATAAAGTAGATAAAAAAAAAAAACACAAACAAGTAGATCATTATTCCATTATAGGAATAGTGATAGTGATCCCCTATCTGTTACCATACACAACAGTCAGCTAAAAATGAATAAAGGAACAAGACAAAGATGTCTACTCTCACCGTTCTTATTGAATATAGTACTAGAAGTCCTAGTCAGTGCAATCAGACAAAAGAAATAAAGATATTCAAATAAGAAAAGAGAAAATTATCTCTCTTCATAGAGGCTATTATCCTATATCTAGAAAATCCTGAAGATTCCTAGACATAATAAGTTACTTCAGTACAGTCTCAGGATACAAAATCTACATTCAAAAATCAGTAACAAAGCTATACACCAACAACATCCAAACTGATAAACAAATCAAAAACATAAACTCATTTACCATAGATACACACACACACATACACACACATACACACACACAAATATATATGGAAAGACAGACAACCAAGGAGGTGCACTGTTGGAAAAAAATTAAGATCACACTAACAAATGGAAAAACATTCCATGCTCATGGAATGAAAGAATCAATGGTGTTAAAATGTTCATACTGCTCAAAACAATCTGCGGATTCAACACAATTTCCATCAAACTGCCAGCATTATTTTCCAGAGAATTAGGAAAAAAGGGTATTCTTAAATTAATATAAAATTAAAAAGAAGCCCAAATACCCCGAACAACTCTAAGCAAATAAATAAATAATAAAAAATAAACAGAAGTCATTACATTATTAGACTTCAACCTTTACTACAAGTCTATAGTAACCAAAACAGCATGGTACTGGTCCAAAAATAGACACATAGATCATTGTAAAAAAAACAGTGAACCTAGAAATAAAGAAATTCACCTACAACCAACAGATCATTGACAAAATCGACAAAAATAAACATTAGAGAAAAGATATTCTATTTAATAAATGGTGTTGAGAAAACTGGCTAATCATATTCAGAAGAATGAAGCTTGGCCCCTTTTCTCACCATATACAAAAATTAACTCAAGATGAATTAATATCCTAAGTGTAAGATATGAAACTAAAAAAAAAAAAATCACAGAAAAAAATTCTACGAAACGCTTTAATGCTCTTCTGGACATTGGCTTAGGCAACAAATTTATGACCAGTCCTCAAAAGATAATGCTGCAAAAGAAAAAACTGATAAATGAGGTCTGATTAAACAAAAGAGCTTTGCATAGCCAAAGAAACTATCAACAGAGTAAACAAACAATATACAGGATGGGCGAAATTATTTACAAACTATGCATCTGACAAAGGGTTAATTTTCTGAGTTTATAAGGAGCTTAAACAAATTGACAAGAAAACACAAATAATCCTACTAGAAATGGGCAAAGAATATGAACAGACACTTCTCAAAAGAAGATGCATATGTAGCCAACACACCTAAAAACAAAACAAAACAAAACAAACTCAACATCCCTAATAATAGAGAAATTAACATGAAAACCCCAATGAGATAGCATCTCACACCAGTTAGAATGGCTATTATTAATAAGTCAAAAAACAACAGATCCTGGCCAGGTTGTGGAGGATAAGGGATATTCATACACTGCTGATGAGAATGTAAAGTAACTGAGTCCCTGTGGTTTGGAGAATTGTCAAAGAAATACAAGTAGAATTACCACTCAATCCAGCAATTCCACAAAATCATATATACTCCTACCAAAAAGACATTTGCACTTCTATGTTTATTGCAGCACTATTCATAATAATAAAAACATAGAACCAACCAAGTTGCCCATCAGTGGTGGAATGGATAAAGAAAATGTGGTAAATAAACACCATGGAATATTATGCAGTCACAAAAAAAGAAAAAACAAAACAAAACAGTGTAAGCATTATGAAATTAGCCGGGTGTGCTAGCGCGCACCTGTAGTTCCAACTACTTGGAAGGCTGAGGCAGAAGGATTGCTGGAGCCCAGCAGGTTGAGGCTGCGGTGGCCGGAGCGGCCACTGCACTCCAGTCTTGGTGACGGAGTGAGACTCCAACTCAAAAACTAAATAAATAATAAATAAATAAATAAATAAATAAAAACTGTCAAAAGAAAATCTAGGAAAAAATCTCTTGACATTGGTCTAGGAAATAATTATTGGGATATGAAACAAAACAAAAGGAAAAAGAGACAAATGGATAGCATAAAACTAAAATCCATTTAAAAATTTTATTCATTGAAATGAAACAGCCAATAGATAAAGAAACAACTTAATGGAAGTGAGAACGTGTTTGCAAATCATATAACTGATAATGGGTCAATATCAAAATATATATGAGGAAGCCAACTCAGTAGCAAGAAGATAATAACTCAATTAAAAATGGACAAATAAAATATATAGATATTTATCAAAAGGAGACATACAAATTACCAACAGGCATATTTAAAAAGACTCAACATCACTAATCATCAGGCAAATGCAAACAAAAAAACCCACAAGGTATCACCCGACATCTATTTGATTGGCTATTATACAAAAGACGAAAGATAAATATTGTCAAGAATATCAAAAAGAAGGCAACCCTGTAATCTGTTGCTGACAAAATAAATTAGTAGAGCCATTATAGAAAACAGTATGGAAATTTCTCACAAAATTAAAAACAGAGATAGTATATTATCCAAGTTTCAATTCTGGGTATATATCCAAAGAAATAAAATTAATATGTTGAGGAGATATCTGCATATCTTTGCTCACTGTAGTATTATTTGCAATAGCCAAACTATGGAAGCAACCTGCATGCACTGTGAAGAACAAATGGATAAAGAAAAGGTGGCATATAAGCACAATGGAATACTATTCAGGCTTAAAAAAGAAAGAAGTCCTGTTATTTTCAAAAATGTGGATGAACCTGAAGGTTTTTATGCCACGCTTTTTTGTGCCAAGCACAAAAAGACAAATAATGTATGGTCTCACTTATATTCGGAACCTAAAAATTTCAAACTTATTGAAGCAGAGAGTATAACAGTGGTTAACAGGGTCTGGGGATGAGAGGAAATGGGGGGATGGTGATCAATGGCTCCAAAGTTTCAATTAGGCAGGAAGAAAAGCTTTTGGAGATCTACTGTACAGCAAGATGACTAGAGTTACTAATAATGTAATATATACTTGAAAATTGCTAACGATAGACTTTAAATGTTTTCCTCTCAAGTAAATGTCAGGTGATGAATATGCTAATTAGGTTTATTTAATTATTCCACAATGTATACATTATTAAAACATTGCCTTGTTTAAATACACAAAAATATTGTCAATTAACAAATAAACAAACAACATCTGAACCTTTCCAAAGTGGATGCCTGTACCACAACCGTCTGTATCAGGACTAGTGCTGAAACACAATAGTGAAGAGAACATCTTTCAGTGGGCAAAAGCTTGAACAGTGTATCTGGCTGTCATTTTGCGTGAAAGGGGAGATGGCCAGGGATACTGATCTACATTGATTTATAAGTTGTGTCCAGTGGCTCGTCCAGAGGTTAAAGACTTGAAAAGTCTTTAGTCGGTGAACTCATTGTGGCAAGCATGGAAGTTATCTCAGGCTAAGTTATATATGGCTTTTCACTTATCATAGTTGATCTGACCACAGAACTTCAGGGTTGATTAATCAACAGCAGGGAATAGCACTGAGACCCTGATTCGGCATGATTCCTCGGGAGACCATATGGACATCTATCTTGTAAGGGTATTTGAAATAGACACATATTATGGGTATAAATTTGCCTTCAGTATTATTAATGCTTCTGACAACCTATCATCTGGAGACTTAACAGAAGGCCTTATTTTTTGTCATGATATTCCACATACCAGTGCTTATTGCCAAGAAACTCATTTTACAAAAATTCAAAAAGCAACAATGTGCTCATGCTCCAAAAATTCATTGATCTTACTATTTTTCCCATAACCCTAAGGCTACTATACTGATAGAATGATGCAGTGGCCTTTCAGAAGACTGTTATATCACCAGTTGAATGTCAATGTTTCTTGAGATTGCAATAATGTTCTGCTTCAGGATCTAAACCTGTGACTAATATATAGCATTTTTATTCCATAGCCATGATACATGTGACAGAAAACAAAGAAATAAAATTGTATGGTTCTCCTATCACCTCTAATAATCTGAGGAAATACATAGAACAAGTAAAACACTGATGGTCTGTTGAACTGAAAGGAGAAACAAGTCAAAGAAGAAAATTGCTGTGCTGACCGGGATGATTGATCCCATCTATAATGTGAAAATTAGACTATTACTACATACTAGGAAAGAATAAGCCTAGAAAATGACTAAGATTTTCTGGGAATCATCTCAGTATCCCATGTCTAGTGATTATAGTTAATTGAAACTTACAGAAACCCAATATGAGAGGAACGCCTAATAGTGTAGACACTTGTAGTTTTCAGTTGCCCTAATGGGTGAAACATTATTACAGATTATATAGGTAGAATAAATATTGAAAGAAGAAAGGTATAATTTCTAGCTACTACCACATTCTTAATTGTTGTAATATGTAAGCATTTTCTTCTTTGCTTTAACATGATTTACATTTATTAACCAATTTTTTTCTTTCTCCAAGTCCAATTTGCCTCTAACTCTATTTACATTATAGGGAATCAAAGAGAAAGTGTGACTTTGCTAGAAAAAGAACAAACATCATCCGGAGATTGCGTGGTCTTTGCACAATATTTTTTGAGAAGAAGTTTCGCAAGTCCTTTGTTTTATGTGGGATATTCATAGCTGTATTTTGTTGAGCTGAAGGATTATTTTATTAGTATTTTTATTCATAAATTAAATAAAGTTCCAAAAGAGCCTGCCTGTATGGATGCTGCATTGACAACATAATGGTCTATGATAAATTTGCTTCAATTTGGCACCCACACACGATGTTTTCAATAATTCATTTCCCTACATGGATCTGGGTTAGAATTTGTTCGTGAGAGGCATTTGCCTGGAGTTTAGAGACATGAGCTGAAGGTCATTCTTAGCCTGACCTGTGTACAGTTATCACATGTGTAGTCAGAAGTAGTCAAAGATACAGAAACCTCTATAAACATGGCCAGCTTTTCCGATCTGTCCATTACATCTGTTTGTGCTTGCAGCAGATTCTCAGATTGCTCCATAACTGTTTCTTTTTCTCCAATGCTTTAGACCAATATTACATCTATTTCTCATTTTTCAGCCTCATTCACCCACACATTCTCTCCTTCAACTCCAAACACATTTGTGTAAACTCTATTCCTATATGCAGCCCCTATTGTCATAATACTTGCAGTGACTTTTATTTCCTCACTGAATCCAAACATATAAAATAATTAACTAACTGAATAAATAAACAAAAGTCAGCCAAACACAAACCTATGCAGTGAGTATGGCATGAACCAACAATTATGATTGACTCAGCTATGGACCAGCTGAGATTCAGAGAAGAAAAAAACAAAATTAAATCAGCCAGATTACGATGACAACTCTTCAAAATAATTTTCTTAATTGGATAAACAGTATGAAAACAAAAGACTATAGGAAATGATCTTTTTTTTATTTTTCTTTTTTTGGTCGAAGTCTTACTCTGAAGCTCAGGCTGGATTGCAGTGGCATGATTATGGGTTACCACCATCTGGACTTCCTGGGCTCAGGTGATTCTTCCACCTGAGTCTCCCAAGTAGCTGAGACTACAGGAGTGTGCTACCATGCTCAGATAATTTTTTTTTTAATTTTTGTAGAGACTATCTCACTTTGTTGCCCAGGCTGGTCATGAACTTCTTGGCTCAAGACATCCTCTCACTGCATCCTTCCAGAGTTCTCTGATCACAGATTTGGTGAGACACCAAGCCTGACTTTTTTAAAAAAATCACTTTAAAAAGAAAATGTATTTGATACAAAGTCACCCAAGATGGAGTAAAGTGGTACTACCATAGCTTACCGCATCCTCAAACTCCTGTGCTCAAGTGATTCGCCTGCCTCAGATTCCCAAAGTGGTAGAATTTCAAGCGTGAGTCTCCACACCCAGAGGAATAATAATCTAAAAGGAAGCATGTATTTTAAAATCAGGAGCAAGACAAAGATAACTACTTTCACCATTTTTCTTTGTCATTGTACCTTTATATCTTATTGGAAATAAAACAATAAAAAAAATAATGCAGAGAAAACATACTGGTGAGTTGGGAATACTTCAAGAAGATAAAAAGATAGCTTTCAAAATGTTTTCCAAAGGAATAAGAAACAAATAACAAACTGATTTAGGATGCAGTATTCTTGCAGTATCTTCGAGTAGAGTGTGGGTGTGGTAAAGTTATTTAACAGATGGGAAAGTGAGTAAATTATCAATTTCTAGTTTGGTCTCAGATAGTACTGAAGACCAGTTGAGGTTTGTGGTCTTGAATAAAGAGACATCAATCATGGAGTTTTCCACTTTCTTCTCCAGCTATTTTTAATCAATTAGACATACCCGTGGGTTTAACAGGTTTCTGGCTAGACAGTGCACATGGAGGGTAGAGCAAAAGAGTAGAAGAAATGAGTTGAGTCATGAACACTGGATCCCAAATTAGGTAAAGAGAAAAGGGAGGATAAGGTGGGAGGACCCATGAAAGTCAGAAAATGGAAGGACGTAAAGTGAAAATGTTAGCAGATTAGCATATTTGAGGAAGTATGCTTGTAAGATAGGTAGGGAGTAGCAAAATACAAAATAATAAAAAATCAAAAGTGTGGAAATGACACAGTTGTATGTAATGGCAAAATCTGGAGAATTCTGGTGCGGAGGTAGTTCCTGAAACAAAAATAAAATTAGATTACTGAATGTATAAACACTTTTGGAAATGAGAGGAAGTGGATGATTATATAAATAGTGAACTCTTAAAGAATAATAACAACTGTAGTGATCGAAGTAAAGACAGTGAAACAAGTATTGAAATCTTCAGCCAGGCTCGGTGGCTCAGCCTGTAATCCCGCGCCTTGGGAGGCTGAGGTGAGTGGATTGCCTGAGCCCTCGAGTTCGAGACACGCCTGGGCAGGCGAAACTCATCTCTACAATAAATCAAAAAAATTAGCCGTCGAGGTAGCGAGTGCCTGTAGTTCCGGCTACTCGGAAGGCTGAGGCGGAAGGATCGCCGGAGCCCAGCAGGTTGAGGCTGCGGTGGCCGGGAGCGGCCACTGCACTCCAGTCTGGGTGCCAGAATGAGACTCCAACTAAAAAAAAAAAACAAAAAAAGAAATCTTCAAAGAAGGAAAGTGGCTGGGATTCAAGTAAATCATTATGCATCTGTTTGAGAAATGGGAGGAGAGTATGTCAATAGTTTGAAATGAGGTCCTACGGGAGGTAGAAGAAAAGAAATTACCAGAAAGAAAATATTTTGCAACGCATTCTATAAACTGCAACTAATATTAAATCTGTAATAAATATTTAGTATTTAGCATTCTAGATAAAACTCTTTTCAAAGTCTAGTTTTATTGGAAACATAAACATTGTAAATTTAAAATTGCATGTGAAAGGCATTAAAAATTTTTTTACTGTCTTTTAAAATGTGCCAATGACTAGTTAATATCCAACAATTTTAATGCTCAAATTTTAATCTGTCTTCAAACAGACTTCATTCAATTTTTTATTTTTTATTTTTTTCATTCATTCAAATTTTTAACTGCAAATCTTTCTTTCTTGGATATGTTATAACAAATGTAAATTTATATTATCATAAAGATTTTTTGATTATATATAATTCCTTTATATCGTATAATTTTCTTCAAAAATTTTTCTTGCAAATTTTTTTCTACCATACTTCATTCTTGCATTTTATTTTCATAAATAGAAAACTTAATACAACGCATCTAAAGAAAGACATTCTAGAAGAGAATTACAGGCCTTGAGTAATTTCCCAGTTGCTTCTAAAAGAAACAAATAAAAATTAAAGCTGACCATTTACAAAATTCTGCAAAGCAGATGTAACAAACACTTCAGTGTTTTCTTATTTTCAGCTCGTTTTCCATAACATGATAGAAGTATTGTGATCTTTTTAACTAGATGGATATTGTGAAACTAATGCAATCCTACAAAGCTCTTTTCCTCCTTAGTTATTCTGAAATGTAGTTGGCAGTATTCTGTGTGAAGCTGAGACTATAACCAAAAAAATATGAACAATAGAATCTGTGGTCCCTATTGGACTCAGAGCTTTGGTGTGAATAGCAACTTTGCAAAATGATTTAGTGGTCTGGCCAGATTCATCATCAGTCTTTTTTTAACGGCAAATGTCTAAAAATTTTATTTAGATTTGTGACCACAGAAGGCTGGACACGGTGGCTGAAGCCTGTAATCCCAGCACTTTGTGAGTCCAAGGAGAGAGGATTGCCTAAGCCCAGGGGTTCGAGACAAGCCTGGGCAACTTGGCGAGACCTCATCTCTACAATACATCAAAAAATTAGCCGGGCGTGGTGGCATGTGCTTGTAGTTCCAGCTACTTGGAAGACTGAGGCGGAAGGATCGCCTGGGCCCAGCAGGTCGAAGGTGCAGAGGCTTTTAATGTGCCACTGCATTCCAGCCTGGGCAACAGAGCGAGATTCCAACTCAAAAAAAAAAAAAAAAGACTTGTGACTGCAGAAGAGTCCATGGTCGACTTTAATTTGGATACACTTTGTTAGAGTTTTCTAGATGCTGATGAAAACAATTACCTAATAAACTTTTTAAAAATATTTTAAAAGCTAATGAGAACAATGCTGATAAATCATTCCCCTAGGTTGAAAGAAATCTGACATTGATTACATCAATGCTAAAAAAAAAAAAACACTTGTAAGCCTATGCCTTTTAAACATTAGTTTGATAGTCATGTTTACCTCATAAAACAAATGTTCGGTGTCTTCTAATAAGTAACTCTCTCATAAACACATACATTTTGCCTGCAAAATTGTCACAGAGCTATTTAACCCCTTATAAAATGATAATTTGAATGAAAATCCAAGACTTAATGAAAACTGCATTTCCTATTGTTAACTAAATTAGATTCAACCTTGACTTTCCAAAGTCTGTGCAACTTTATGACAAGAACATCCTTGAAGATAAAAAGATGCCATTCCTTATCTGTCTTTCATTATGTTTCAAAATACTTAGCATCTTCAAAATGGCCTTTAGGGCTTTCATAAATGGAAGAAGAAATTCATGGGTACACCTATAATTACTTTCTCATCTCACAAATTCTCTTCCAAAATCTAATATAATAAGGTCCTTAAGGTTTTGAAAAATATGTTGTGTGCATATTCCAGGATACAAAAGATTTTGGATTTGACTATTGTTTTTCTAATCTTTTTAATGAAAATGTATATGTGACCTCAGGAAATAAATCAAATAGTCTAAAAATGGTAATATGAGCAGAAGATGAAAAAAGAGAAGGTTGGGAAATTAAGACCAAATCAGAACATCATCTTCACTTTCTGCAAGTCGTAGGGCACAGACAAAAGAGAGAGGTTGCCTATTTGGGTATGAATTACCTTTCAACTCTGCAATCAGAAGTGTCTATTTGATGTTTTAAAAGCAATTGTGTTCTGTATCCCTAAGAATTTATGTTCAGTGGACTTTTTTTTGTCATTGGAGATGAGCAGAGAGAATGTCTATTCGAAATCTTGCCACCACAAGCTCTTACCCATATTAATATCACCACTAAGGACCTAGACTTTATAACATGTGCTTTGTGTACAAAGACATACCCTATGAATAAATAGGCAGGAGGGGGTGTTGGGGCATTTGGATAATGTAACCTATCAAAGCAGACGGAATAGGGAGGGTTGGTGGTCACTGTACTGCCATTTGTCTATCTAATTGATGGCATAGATAACTTAAAGGAAGTTTCTTCAGGATGACACAAGACCATAGACAACTTGTATTGCAGAGTTCTTTATACCTCTTTTTTAAAAAACAATAGTTTTTAACCTTACCTGTTTCCTTATTCTGATATATTCACCTGTGTTTCTGCTTCGCATCAGATGAAGACTGTTTACTATAATAGATAAGTTATTTAGTCAAACACCAAAAAGGCAAGTGTTATAAGCTTCATAGGAATGACTGGCAGAATTACAATTTCTGAGCTATAAAAAATTCTTGTGGTTGTTCATTTCAAAGCACAAACATGACTGGTAAAATTCTTTGTCATGTTGTTTAAAAAAAAGTAATTTAGAAGTCACAGATATTTTGTTAGGTTACAGTAATTCCTCACAGCAGGAATTACTGCCCAATACTATCTTTAATGAAACATTAAATTATTATTTTAGGGATCACTTTGTAATTGTCAGATCAATCAGCAACCTGCAGCAATTAGTTTAATCGGTGTCCCCCTGTCTTTGATGGTTTTGCCACAACAAGAAAAATTCATAGCTAAGCAGTTGAAATAATTACTGAATTACTGCATGTTATGTGTGACACAGTCAGAAACACAAGCTTTTTTTGGATTTTTCTCCTCGTGTGTCTTTTTTTTCCTTCTGTGTAGTAGGATTTAGAAGGGACTGCAGGAAAAGCCAGGTAAGATGGGATGGGAACTTTGAGTTGGACCAGTGTGTCAATTAATTTGATAGAAGAAAACTCTTTGAAAGAGGTTAAAAGCACCCCTTTCTCTGAACCAATAACATTTTACACATGTGCTCACAAACACACATACATGCATGCATAGACACTCATATATGGAGACCTACACAAATATATGCAATCATACACACGCACACCCTTTCACTTTTCGCTGGCACTCCTGACCTTCCTCCTACTGGAAAGGCTTTTGAGACCTTTGCATCGACCAATGAAACACTTGTATTAACAGCAATATAGCACAGAGGCTTTGAGTTTGAGGCCCTGAGCAGACCAAAATTCGGATGAAACACAGATTCTATAAAATATTACCCAGTAATATAAATTAATTGCATAATAAAATAGATAAATCCTGGATGATGTTGGAAGTGAGCACAAAAATAAATGGAGTGAACACATGCCAATGGGTTGCTAAAAGCAGGACCCTCTCTCCATGTTTCTCCCCATCCTGCTTTGGGCATGGAGGAAGACGATGACAGAAGCCACACAGTGAACTCCAAGGGCAGAGGGGGTCCCCTCTCAGGTGCAGCCATGGCAGGGAGCAAGGCCTCATGAGAAGAACAACCACATGTGCTGCTTTGGTCTCGTGGGGGGTCCAGTGCCGATAACAAAGTTTGGAGAATTGGATAATTGATCAGTACCCCCCTAACAGCAGAAAACAGTGAAGGTTTCTCATAATTGCAGGTGATAAAGCACAGTAGGATATATTCCAATGACTTTGGAAAACACAAAGAATGCTGAAAAGCTACATCCTGCAGTCACACAGCGACATAGTAGGTTTAACTTATTTGTAACAGAAATAAGACATCTCAGTAGATATCTGTGGATAATGCATTGAATCATCTAATTGTCACGAAATACTGCAGCCAGGGTTCAATCTTAGAGCTCTCTAATTTTGTGTGATGCTGTTTCAATCCTGGGATATGAACCTTACCTCTAAAACGGTGGATGAATGAGATTGAATTAATTTTTCTATAATG
The DNA here is from genome assembly GCA_963574415.1 of Tarsius wallacei. Lineage (NCBI taxonomy): Eukaryota > Metazoa > Chordata > Mammalia > Primates > Tarsiidae > Tarsius > Tarsius wallacei. The sequence goes on from CAUYQG010068020.1 coordinate 24,515, forward strand.
CAAATAAAAGGTTTTAACTAATTTCAACTCAGTTTATAAGTGATTTGTTAACAATTCATTTTGGACATAATGCAATCATCTAGTTCTTGTTCAAATTCTTACCTGCTAGATGCTGTTTAGTTGTCTTAGGAGACATGCACTTTCTCTGATCCAGACTGAGGATATGTGTCAGGAATTTATGGCCACGTTCTGGCACTTACGACTCTATCAAAATTTCAGTTTGATGATAAAGTTGATAATGCATATCTCCAATTATGCTCCATTATCCAAAGAGAACTGTTCTTAAAAGCTTTCTATATAATAACTGGATTCTTTATTTCTGCAAGTCAATGCAATCAGGGTTATATGTTTTCAGTTATGCTAAAAGAAAAATTATTTATGTCCTTAGAATGACAAGAGACAGGTACCACAGGATAATTTACAACAAAGCCAGAAGCAATTGCTTTCATGAAATGAGGAAAGCACATATTTTTATCTGAGGGAGGCAAGCTGTTTTTCCTCTGATAAAGCACCCATAATCAGATAATAAACACAGTGCCACTTGACTAATGATTTAAGTGTATTTGAAAATAAATTAGAGACTTTAAGAGATCGTTTTATATTCTTAATATTAATATTTTAGAAATATTACTGTGAACAGTTGAGATCTAAGTAAATTTTTTTGTCTTTCTAGAATTTCATTATAGATCTACCTTTAATATGCTCTTGTTCTTTTCTCTACTTCTAAAGCAACATATGATCATCAAAACAGCACTATTAATAGTATACGGATATTGATGACACTGAGGCTTTAGAGCTTTTCTTAAAAAAATAATTTTACTAACTGACAATCTGCTGCCCAATACATCTAAATAGATCCTCATTTTATTTCAAAATGACAATTATAAATTCATACTAATTATAGGTTAAAACCAAATCATATGCTAATTAATTAAGGTAATTTCACATGCATTAAAGTTTCAAGCAACTAAAATGGAAATCTTATTCATTGCTATAATCCTAGAAAGTACTTTGTTCTTTAAGAATTTTCTCCACATTGTATAACCACTCTGTGATGATTAAAAGTTTTCGTTTCTCCTTCGCTTTGTATATATTAAGACATGGAAACTTGTGGCCAAGAAGAAGATATAGAAACGAGTTGACTTTTGTTAAAGAGAAAAGCAGAAGAACCATGCAAGGAGGACTGCAAGAACTTGGGACATGAAGAGATAAAGCATTGGGAAACTGCCAGGGGAAAGGGGTGGGATTGGCAGTTGAGGAAAACTGCCAGGGGAGGGAGGGGCACACCTCATCCATAAGGGTGCCTGCATGGTCAACATTTGTATACCTAACCCTGAATTGTACCCCACATCTTTATAATAAAAAAATGCAATAGTGACAAAGATGAAGAGTTTTGACATATAGCCTATTTCCTACTTACCTCTAATGCCCCGGGTTTCAAATTTGAGGGAGATATTGTAGCGTGGAAATTCAGCAGGGGCTACAATCCATTGTGCCTGTCACCCAATAGGCCAGATTGGACAGAGTAAAAGAAATCAAGGCTTAAAAGATGAGAGTATAATACCCTTTGATTAAAGACAGAGAGATTCTACATGCATTAAGCTTTCTATTCTATTCAAAAACATGTGGATTTTTTTTAAGTAATAGTTATATTTTAACTCATGCTGCACGCATGCTATGACATTCACCCATTTGACCTTCCAAGAACAGCCGTTCACTAGAAATTGTTACCATTTTTGCATGCATGAAGAGGAGAAGAAATTGTCTCTTATAATACATTTCTGTTAAGAAGATTGCCAGTCTGGGTAACATAGCAAGACTCCCACTCTACAAAACATCTTTTCAAAAATTATCCAGGGGTTGGTGTGTACCTGTAATTCCAGCACTTTGGGAGGCTGACACAAGAGGATTGCTTGAGGCCAGAAGTTGGAGGTTGCAAGTGACCTATGATCACACCACTGCATCTGCCTGGGTAGCAGAATGAGACGTGGTCTCAGAAAAAAGAAGAAGAAAGAGGAGAAAGAGGAAAATGGGGATGGGGAGGAGGAGGGGGATGAAGAAGAAGAAGGCGGCAGAGGGAAGGACGGGGAAGACTGCTTGTAATTGGAAGGGTTTTGCCTCTGGCTGCTGCTTGACTAAACTTTAAATGGTCTTCTTCCTTACTGGGCCCCTGACCTCGTTTTTCTTAGTCTTTAATTTAGAAAACCAATAATTTTAACATTCTCTTTCGCTTTGAGATACATGCAAATCTTTTAAAATGTCTCTTACCAGTTTTTATTATTATTATTATTATTATTATTATTATTATTATTATTGAGTCAGAATCTCTCTCATTCTGTTGCCGAGGCTGGAGTGCAGTGGCACCTCTCACAGCCACCCCAGCGTCGACCTGCTGGGCTCAGGCAATCCTTTCACCTTAGCCTTTCAAGTAAATAGCAAGAACAACAGGTGTGCGCTATCACACCTGACTAATTTTTTGATTTATTGTAGAGATAAGGTCTAGTCAAGTTGCCCAGGCTGTTCTCGAACCTGTGGGCTCAGGCAATCCTCTCACCTTGGCCTCCCAAAGTGCTAGGATTACAGGTTTGAGCCACTGCGCCCAGCCGACTGGTTTTATTACCTGGGATGTCTTTCTATAAAATGTGAGAGCCATCTCTTGAGATGCCATCATCATGGGAGATTGGGTCCCTACCTCCTTGTCACTGTTATGGCAGCAGCCTAATTTTATTGAGCTCCAGTTAGCAAGCATAACAGGCCTAATCACAGAGAAGAGCATTTTTCAACTCTGGAATAATTTATAGTACTCGGTATAACCCTTGATCAATCTTCCCTTAAGTTTTCCACGAATTCATCCCAGTTCTTAAAATAAGGAAGGAAAGGAGGGAGGGAGGAAGAAGGAGGAAAAGAGAAAAGAAAAAAAAGAAACACCTCTCACCTTCGAATTCAGCAAAGTTAGGCTTTGACTAAGTTTCGTCCTCTTTTCTGTATTGCAATAACCTTCTACAAAATAGCCCTTGCCTATTTAATTTTGCCCAGGGCTGTGCTTTCTTTGGCCTGTGCATTCGTATTTTGCATAATCAGAAGAACATACAGCCATCATTCATTCATCTTTCCTTGATTCAGAACACTAATTTATTCATCAATCCCTTGAATATATGTTTTGATTTTTAAATTATTTATGTACATATTTATTTTTTGTTGGAGTACCATGGCATGGTGGCAATCACTGAAGCCTTTACCTCCCATACTCAAATGACTCACCTACCTCGACCCCCAAGTAACTGGGACTACAGGCACACAGGACCATGCCTGGCTAATTTTTTTTTTTTTTAGTAGAGGTACGATCTTGCTCTGTTGTCCAAGCTAGATTTGGATTCTTGGCCCCAAGCAATCCTCCCTCCTTAGCCTCTCAAAGTGCTGGGATGACCGGCATGAGCCAGGCATTCGACCCTTTGAACAGATTTTTAGCATCTATAGTATGTGTTGGGACAGAAAGAAGAAATGTTCTCATTCCTCATATTCTAATGACCAGAAATCTTTAGATTTCATTTGTAAAGTGCAAGTGAGAAGTAAAGATTCTTCCAGGAAAAAATTATTTTACCCAAGCTAGCGATTCATGATCTACCCAGGAGATTTTTGTTTGTTTGTTTTTGCTTCCTTGTATTTGTCTTGTTTGCTTGTTTGGCTTTTTTGTTTGTTTGTCTTCTCTAAGTGGAAATTGTGGAACGAACCAAAACTCTCTCTAAAATGGTATAAATAAATTTGAGAAAGTTTAATTTTGCACATTAATTTCTCTCCATAAACAAAGAGCTTTTGTTCTTTACATGTGGTAGTCATTTAATCATTAGCCTCATTGAGAGTCCTTTTAGATTGAGATATGCAAATGTGCAAAGCTGAGTAGGCATTTGGTCTTTCTTTCCCTCCCTTCTTACAGGGGCAGATCTCATTTGAGTTCGGTGTGTGAGTTTCTGATGGACCAACAACGTATTACACCAGAGATGTCAGCCACTTGATCCTGTAGCCATTCATTCTCATCTTAAAAGAGGCAACGTGATTGACATTCTGAATTTGATATGACTACAAATTTAAAACCTATATTAGAGCCTAAACATTACCTTTGGGGTATATAGCTTAAACTATTACCATGAGTAGTCAAAATGGCAGGTAAACTTTCCTAGAGAAGCAATGAGTTTACTTTAAAGGACGTGGCACACATGTGTACCCAATAAGAGCAAGTCCAGGTACATAGATTTTTGGAACTACTTGTGCATTATTACCTGGAAACTTGGCAAAGCACATTCATCACATTAATTCTAGGATAATAAACAGCTTATCCATTTTGAGGCCATGATGAAATAAATACTGCAGCAAATCATTAGTGACAGCTATTTTAAAACTTTTAAAAGGACTAGGGGAATTCAGGACTCGCTTTTGACAAGGTAAATGTGCTATCCCATGTGCCTCTGCCTTTATTAAGAAAAACTACAGTGCAATATTTGAAAGATGCCAGAGAATTGGAGAAAAATGGAATGCAACTCAATGTGGTATCACATAACTGAAGGTGAAAAGTCCACCCAAAGGAATCTGTGAAACAGACTGACGCTTCCAGAGCAACCAATCAGAAAGAAGAAAACCACAAAAGCCATTTACATCAGATAAAAAGAATAGCCAGGTTAAGGACTGGAGAAATAACTTTCTGTGCAGGCCCTGAATGTATGAAACTTCTATCTCAATCATGAGCAAACCAAAGCACACATGAAAAAAAAAGATCAAATAAAAATTGCTGAAAACTAGCCATTTTACCTTGTGCATTTTTTCCCTATTCAATGTAAATAAGAGAACCGCACTAAGAGAATGAAAGGAATGCTTATTGCAGGGTTATTTTCAATAGCTAAAATCTTCAAATTACCTAAATTGTAAGTTATTGAAGAATGATTCTGTAAGCAATGGTTTAGTTATAACAAAAGAATACAAGCAGATATTCAAAATTGTGTTTGAAAAGTTGATGACACAGAAATACTCACATAATTTGAAGGCCCAAAGCAACCTACAAAGTACAATTTATGACACTATTATGATTACCTAGTATTTATGTACATATAAAGAAATATTAAAATTTGCATTAAAATAAAAATATTACCCCCTCGATGCAGAGATCATAATTTATTTTTCCTTCTTAACATATCTCCTTTCATTTTAAAATTTTCAGGCACTTAAAAAATACTGCTTCTATAATTAGAAAAAAATGTTAAATAAGTACAAGGCGTTAAGACTAAAATTTTACTTTATGCGTAAGCTAAAATGTTAGCCTGCCACAAGCTAGATGCTGGTGGAAGACACATGGTTCAGGTCACAAGCAAAGTGCTTCATGACTCACGACAGTGCAGGCAGCTTGGGCTTCATGATCCCATGGTTCTCTTGGTCCTTAAAGTTCCCCATGGATGAGATGAAGAATTTTGTGTACACACAGTCTATTTGTGTCACGATCCAGGAACTCTGAGTTAAAAAAAAGAAAAAATTGAGTCCTTTGGAACTTCTACCTAACCTGCCCAAACTTTGTCCCAAAGAGAGAGAATATCTTTCCTGTGTTCTTCAGAAACCAAATATGTGCTCTGCCTCAGAGAGCGATGCTATCTCTATCTTCCAATGCTGTTTGCTCTAAAAACATTCCTGAAAAGATCGTTTGCCAAAAGCTACCAATGCGTTTTGCTCAGATCATGTACAGAAATTGAAAATAATCATAGGAACTATTGTCTCTCCAAAAAGGCAAATCTCCAAACCCAGTGTCTGCAATTTATTTTTATCCTGAATGTGTTGACAAAAGGATCAGTTCCTTTAACATATTGTTTTTGCCGTTACTAACACTGGCATCCCACCTCCGGAGTCTGCAATCAAATTCTTCACGTGGCAGCACTAGAACTTGCTTTAGAACCCTACTAAGGTTCTGTAACCTTGATTCCCTCTTGTGACTCCCACATTTTACTGCTAAGCAAACATTGGTTTGTTTGTCCTTTGGTTATTGAAGGCAGCTTTCTGCCTCTTTTTGTCTCCAAAGGTATCCATCCCTGTGTCAAAGAATAAATTTGATTTCTCATAGAATACATACTTGGAGGGAAAGTATACACCAGGATAGAGAATCTTTGGGTAAGCAGTCTATTTCCAGGAGTCAGAATCAGAAGATACAAAATACGTTTCTAAGATTACCTACAAAAGTATTTTGGCCTCCTAGAAAAATCCATACATGGAATAAAACTAATGAAACTGTGAAAATATGTGACTTTAAAAAAAAGATCATTGAACCTAGTGATTCAATGGAAAAGCAATAATTTATCATTGTGGTTATTTTTATTTTTTGAGTCAGTCTCACTCTGTCGCCCAGGCTAGAGAGCAGTGGCACAATCACAGCTACCACATCCTCAAACTGCTGGGCTAAGGTGATTTCTGCTTCAGTCATCTAAGTAGCTGGAACTAAAGGCATGTGCCACCATGCCTGGAATTTTTTTTAATTTTTTTTGGAGATGAGTTCTTGTGAAGTTGTCCAGGCTGGTCTCAAAGCCCCGGGCTCGGGCCGTCTTCTCACCTCTGCCTCCAAAAGTACTGTGATTACAGGTATGAGCCACTTTGCCTGGCTATTCTGGTAAGTTTTAAAATCTGCAAACACCAGTTTATGAGAAAAATAAAGAGAATAAGTATAATGTGTGATGATTATGATAGATTTATTCAAGTCTCTGTTTGCATCACCTTTTAAATAAATGGTTTGCTCTAAATGCAGTTCATGATTTTATTAGAACACAAATTTTCTCTTTTCTCCATGTTATTACTCTGTCTGCAGTTAAATATGTAAAATAAAATACATCTTCACACCAAGAACAATACTTGGCATATAGATGAGTTAAAAAAATACTCTGTTTGACATTCACATTTATAAAAGGTCAATATGAGGGACTGCAGGACAAAGGTAGACCACAATATTATTTCTTTAGATTGAAATAAAGACATGTGTCTCCCTCCTGTGAGGAATAATGTATCCCTACATTTTAAGGAAGCATGTTATCTAAATTTTGCATTATTAAAGCATGGTTTAGTATAATATAATAGCAATTTGCATTCATCTTATTGAGTATTACAATTTTAATAGAGTTTCTTTCCCTTTCTTAAAATGTGCGTATATTTTTTTGGCACCTTCTGTATTGTACTATGGTATATAGAGAAACATATCACAATCTTTGGCATATGTAATCATTGGTGTATGTGATCACTGGTACATACCCAAAATTTGCCTATTAGCTTTTACCAACCTTTTACAAACACTCAAAGGAACAATTCTCAAAACAATGAAAGCAGTGTTTTAATGGAATCATTTAATTGAGTTAAAACAGACTTTCAGAGAGTGATTTCTCTCTGAAGTCAAGCCCAGCTACCTGTACTTAGTCGTGACTTGGTTGTGTTTTTGAATGTGTCTTTCCATTTCATTAATTTCCTAAAACACATTCACCTATTATGCAGAAGCCACAGTAGTCTTCTGAAGGACTCAGAAGCAACCCTACATGTGGCTTAGAAGCAGTTCTAAAGGAGACAGATGGATATCCACAGGAGCCGGGTTCATCTTGGAAATGGACCCTGAAGAGCTGTAACTCTCAGTCACAAAGAAAATAACCCCAGGGCATCATTGCTGGGTAGGCCCAAATTGTGCGATACACATATAAGATTCGCTGCTGTATGGTGAGAATGGAAGCTTTCAGAAGTGTGAGAACTGATGATCAAAAGAGTTGACGACACTGGGGGAAGGACACGTTCAAAGCAGGTAAAAGAGACCAGAGCAAATTAAACCTTAGAGCATCTAGAGTTCAGAAGCACTATTAACCTAATCTGCAAGTGAAGAGACAGTGCTTTGGCAAGCTAATTTATTTTTCATACATGCACTTATCTTTAAATTAATGCAATAGTCATAAAATAGCAACTAGGAAAAATTGCATTTTATTATTTCTAAAGTCCAGAAAGTTAAAAAACCAACATTCTCCCGTTTAGAAGGCGTCTTTTCAGGTCTCAGATGTGATTGAGAAAACATTAGAATACAATTGTGTGATTCTTTTTCTAAACCATCCTCTGTATCTGGCACTGAAGAGTTAAGAAACTTGCCAAGGTATATATGGCGCTATTACAGTGGATTGAACATCAATTTTCATACTTTGTCTTTCATTCCTATGTTATCACTTTAGCGTGCCTCATGACTATTTTGACACCTGGTCCAAGTTCATCCTTAATATTTGCACAGAAATATAAGACATCTTTCAGCAACTTCGTCTTTGTAAGGGACAGGTAACAAACATTTTAAGCTTTGTAGGGCACTGTGTTTCTATTGCAACTATTCAAGGCTGCCATTGTAGTCCCAAATCAGTCATAAGCAATATGTAAGTGAATAGATGTGTTCAAAGGGAAAACAAAATATTTACAGGCAGTGGGCTGGTCTAAAAACTTATATTAATACTATAGTTGCAAACTGAAGATCCCTGTTCATTATCTCTATTTTATTTCCCTTCTTGCATTCCAATTAATTGCCTTATACTATAATCACAAGGTTGCACTTGTTCTTATCCCTGCTTTATGCACATTTTCTTGCATTTGAAGCATCTATCCTGCCAGTAGTAACTGTCTTAACACATTTCTGCTTAGATATCTCATTTATACTTCAAGACCAATACTTGCTTTTGTCGCACACAGATGTGCCTTTCTTCCTGTTATGTCTTAAAAATTGTATCCGCAGATTTCTTCAAATATTCTCAGTTCTTTCTCTGCATTTTAATTGTTCATCAACATGCATTTAGAATAGTAAATTCAGTTCAGATTTTTCTTTCTCAAATTGACCAACACAGTGTTTTGCACAAAGTGTTCAATATGTAATTATTGAGTTAATAAATGCCTAAATAAATTCTTATATTTGAAAGAGAAAAGGAAAATATTTAAGGTAAATGTCGTTCTATCAATTTGGCTTAAAAACTTCAACTAAATCATTATTCATCTAATCTTTATTTCCATATTAATTTTACAGAAACAACTTATATTGGGAACTTCTGAACTTAGCTGAGATTTCAGACAATTGATACCATAGATATATATTTTTTTTTGAGTTGGAGTCTCACTTTGTAGCCCAGACTGGAGTGCAGAGGCCGCTCCCGGCCACCGCAGCCTCAACTTGCCGGGCTCCGGCGATCCTTTCGCCTCAGCCTTCCAAGTAGCTGGAACTACAGGCGTGCGCTACCACGCCCAGCTAATTTTGTATTTATTGTAGAGATGAGGTCTTGCCAAGTTGCCCAGGCGGGTCTCGAACCCGTGGTCTCAGGCAATCCACTCACCTCAGCCTCCCAAGGTGCGGGATTACAGGCTGAGCCACCGAGCCCGGCTGATACCATATTTTTAAATAAGAAATTATTATAATTTATCTAAATTGATCCATCAGGTGTATACAATTAATTAATTTCCTTTGTTAAGTAAAATAAACATTATGTAAATATGTCATCAGCTTTTAAAACAAATAGGGGTAATTGCTTTCTAGTGGTATCTAAGTTATTAAAATTGTATTTTATTAGCATTTTGATATAATCATATATAACTGTATTCTTCTTTGGGAATATGTCACGAGACCATAGATATTTACAAATTATCAAATAAATATTACTCTCTACTATGTCTTATGTATATTCACCAACAAATTAGTTTTTTCTCCTTCATTTTTAAGTCAATAAGAGAGATTCAGTTTTCAAATAAATAAATAAATAAAAAGAAAATAGGGAAGTCAAGGATTCATAAACTTCGATGGGAAGACGAATCTCTACTTCTTTCTTTCTTTTAAGAATTCTTTCATTAGTCTTTCCTTTCCTTCATGGTTTTTGTTTCTAAAAATTATCTTGATTATAGGTGGCTCACACCTATAATCCCAGCATTTTGGGAGACTGAGGTGAGAGGATTGCCTGAGCCCATGGGTTCGAGGCCAGCCTCGGCAACTTGGTGAGATCTCATCTGTACAATAAATCAGAAAATTAGCCGGGCATAGTGGCACGTGCCTGTGGTTCCAGCTACTTGGAAGGCTGAGGTGGAAGGATCACCTCATCCCAGCAGGTTGAGGCTGCAATGGCCTGGAGCGCGCCACTGCACTCCAGCCTGGGCAACAGAGTGAGAATCCAACTAAAAAAAAATTATCTCAGTTCTCATAGCACTCTACTATTATGCAAATACAACGACATTTACATGAAACTTTGCTTTTGCCACTCTCATGGAAATGAGATGTCTTTTTCTGTCTTGGGGTGTTTTAGGTTCTAAATGATTGTTTTGAGAGGTAGTCACTGAAAACTGAAGAGTACAAGGCAAGGTCAATTAGAGGCTACAGTAATGAGAATTAGATCTTTATTCTAGATCATAAATAACATCCTAAAATACCAGATAAGAATATAGAGCAAGACCCAGAAAGCAGAATTTTAAGCACAAGCCAAGATGTCTTGGGTTATTTATGAGTCCTGAGTCTATGAAGTCAGCCCAGGTACAGTGGGAATTGGTTACCCATTTAAAAAATATATTATCTGGATGTGAATAATCAAAACAAACTTGGTAAAGAAAAGGCAGAAAAGAGGAATTATTTTAGGAATGTAAAACAGAACACCTAGAGTCCAATATGAGGAGGGAAAGGACCGAAAATTAGAACTGAAAAGTTGTTGAGACTGTTCTGCTCTCTCTTTCTCTGCAGTCAATGTCTCTTCCAGAACATGCCCTCCCTTGCTCTTCTTTGTGCACATAACAAGAAAAAGAAAGCTAATACATCTTTCCTTAAGAAACTATAACAAACACATATCGAATTTCCTCATCTTAACTCAAAATTTCTAAAAGTGAAATCTTATACACTTTTAGGAATTCTAAAACAAGACTATGAGGTTTAGAATAAAAGTCAGTGCAAGAATGTTAATTATAACTCTGTTTAGAAGAGCAAAAAGCCAGAAAAGGCCAAGAATAGGGGCTTTTTAAAAAAAGAGTGCTGTTAGTTAAAATAATACTGACTATTCAATGGCGTATAAGTAGAACTTTTTTCCTGTAAGATAAATAAATAAATGAAGTTTGAAGAATATTTACATGCTATGACTTTACACTGAAAAGGTCTTGTTTAAACCTCTAAATGTGCTGTCTCCCGGAGGTTCTATCTCCCAGGTGTAATCAACTGCTGTTGATTACAAAATACGTATTTATCATCTTAGAAATGCAAATAAACACACCAGAGTATTTGAAAACCACAAATTGTATTACTCATTTAGTTGTTGACATAAGACTGTTTTAGAAATATATATATGCTCAAGTGATATATTAATTCCTTATCCCTCTATGAATGTATTTGTTGCCGTCTAAACCATGGGTCTTTTCAGTTAAAGTGAAAACGTAAACACTACACCTGGGCTTTTTTTTCCTCTCTCTCTTTTATCCAAAGTCTTAACTAAGAGGCCTGATAAGGACTCACAAGATTGATTTTCATTACCCTATTACCCTATATCCTTTTTTAAAATAGAAAATTTGAATTTATTTAAAAGTATAATTCAGAGATTTCTAATCTAGGACATGATTTTTTTAGAGTATATACATAGACATCGAGAGATGCCAAGATATCCGAAGTTAAATATAAAATTTTGTGGGTATACATTTATTTTTTTCTACGAGGATCTTTTGGTTCCATGAGGCTTTTTAAAGATGAGTTTGTTTCTTGAGGAAACGTTGCTCTGATTGACACAAAACCAATTCCACCTATTTCCCACCAACACAGCCCACAATAACCTCTTCATCTTCTAAGTTTGCAGAAACTTTCTTTTCTGTCTGCCACATTCATTTGGCACCTACTGAGCTTTGTTCTGTTACTTGGCTTTTATACACAAGAGTGACTTCATGTTTATTTGTTTCAGAGTACCCAGATCCTTGCATGCAATAGATACTTAATAAATCGTAAATTAATGAATTTTGACTTTCAACTGTCTGGTACTAGGGTAAGAATAACCCATGAAATGTCATGGGATCAAGCACTTTTGTTACCATGCTGAGTTAAGTACTTAGTTGACAAATCCATTCTAAACACAAAAATAAAGGAACAGGTGTGATTATTAAGTTGGAGGATAACTTTAATAACAGTTCCACCTGTATACTGTAACCTAGATGAGTGTACCCTATTTGATGTTGTTCCCTTGGCTGGTCATTTATTTATGTCATTTCTTTTCTTTTTTTTAAGATGTGGTGTATAATTCGGGATTAGGTAGATAAGTGGTCAACATACAGATAAAGTTTGAACCTCTCTTTCGCCCCACTTCTCCTGGTTTGAGATCAAGTACCCATATTAATGTTATGTTCCCCACTCTCCCTCCCCTGGCAGGATCCTGCTACTGCCAAACTCTTTCTTATAGTATTATAAAAAATGTTCAGGGTCCACTTATAAGTGAGAACATGTGGTACTTATTTCTTTGTTACTGTGACAGATCACTGAGTATGATAGACTCTAAATCCATCCAAGTTGAGGCAAAGTCCATAAGTTCATCCTTTTTATTGCTGCAGAATATTTCATTGTGTATCTGTACTACATTTTTTATCCAGTCCATATTTGATGGGCATCATGGTTGTTTCCACGCTTTTGCTACTGTGAATAATGCTGCAATAAACATGTGTCTGCAGATACCTGTTTGCTTGCTTGTTTGTTTGCTTTTCCTTTTGGCTCGCTTGAGTTTCTTGTATATCCTGAATGTTAGGGCTTATATCAGATATACAGTTGGCATTTTTTTTTCCCATTCTGTGGTCTGTCTCCCCACTCTCTTGATGGTTTCTTTTGCTTTGCAGAAGCTTTTCAGTTTGATGAGATCCCACTGATGGCATGGGCATCTGAGGTTTTGATCAGGAATTGGCTGCTATTCCAGTTTCAGTAAAGTTATCTCCTGTGTTTTATAAGATTTTTATAGTTTGAGGTTTTACACTTAGGTTTTTGATACATTTAGAGTTGGCTTTTAATATAGTGATTTGTTTCAATCTTCTGCATGTGGTTAGCCAGTATTCCCAGCACCACTTACTGAGTAAATTCTCCTCTCCTCAGTGGTTATTGGTGGAGGCTTTGTTGAAGATGAGTTGGTCAAGAAATTGAAATTTTGCCTCCAGAATCTCCATCCTGTTCCATTGGTCTATATGCCTGTTCTTGTACCAAATCCGGGCTGTTTTAATGATTGTAGACTTATGGTAAAGTTTAAACTCTGGAATTATGATACCTCACATTTTGTTTCTTTTGTCAAGAATTGTTTTGACCATTTATAGTCTTTTATGTTTTCCATATTAAATTCTGTATTATTGTTTCCAGGTCTGAGCAGATTGGTGTTGGTAATTTAATGATTATTGCATTGAGTCTATAGATTGCCTGTGGTAGGAAATTATCTTAACTATGTTGATTTTTCTAACCCATTAGCATGGAATATTTTTCCATTTGTTTGTGTCTTTGATTTCTTTGAGTAGATTTTTGGAGTTTTTGTGGTAAAGGTCTTTCACTTCTCTGGTTATGAAGATGCTCAGGTATTTCTTTTTTTGTGGGACTATTGTGAATGGAATTGTGCTTTTTATTTGGTTCTTACTCTGTTTGTTGTTGGTGCATAAGGATGCGACTGTCTTTTGTACACTGATTTTGTAACATGAAATTTTGTCAAAGAACTTTATCAATAAGGAGGTTTTTGGCAGATTCTCTTGGGTTTTCCAGGTATTGGATAATATCATCAACAAAGAGGGATTAGTTAAATTGCCTTTTCCTATTTGAATATCCTTGATTTCCTTCTCTTGTCTTATTGATCTAGCTAGGACTTCCAACACTATGTTAAACAGGAAGAGTGAGAGTGGACAGTTTTGTCTTTTTATGGTTTTCAGAGGAAATGCTTCCATTTTCTGACCATTTAGCGATATATTGGGTTTATGGTAGAATGGCTCTTACTATTTTGAGCTATGTTCTCTCTAGGCCTAGGTGTTCAAGGGTTTTTATCAAGAAGAAATGCTGGATTTTATTGAAAGTTTTTTTTTGATCTTGTGATATAATCATGAGGTTCTTATTTTTGCATCTGTTCAATTATGTTTAATTATGTTTATGGTCTTCTTGATGTTGACGAGCCCTGATGCCAGGATTGCAGCCTACTTGTTCATGGTGGATGCCATTTTTAGATTTGTTATTGGATCTGATTTGTTAGAATCTTGTTGACAATGTCTGCATTATGTTCATCAGGGATACTGGTCTTTAGTTCTCTTCCTTTGTTTAATCTTTACCAGATTTTTGAACAAATGTGACGTTACCTTCATAAAATGATTTGGGGAGAGTTACAACTTTCTCAATTGCTTGGAATACTTTCAATAGGATTGGTATCAGCTCCTCCTTTTATAAGAGTACCTGATCTGACCAGGCAAAGTGAGGACCATAGGGAGGCTTAAACTTTTCCTGTATTTTGTACTGTTGTATATCTAAGCCTGAATTCTACCCCACATCTTTAAAATAAAACATAGATTTAAAAAAATAAACTCTCTTTATTTGCAGATGACAGGAGGGTTAACATAGAAATCATTGAGGATACAAAAGACTCCTAGAACTAATAAGTGAATTCAGCAGATTTGCAAGACACAAGGTAAAAAACAAACAACCCTATTAACAGTAGTCGATATCTGCTTGGGGAAGAGGGGGGCATACCTCATTGATAAGGTTACCTGCACGGTGAATATTTGTATGCCTAGCCCTGGATTGTACCCCACAATTTTAAATAAAAATTAAAAGAGGAAAAAAAAGGTGGGCAAAAGATAAGAATAGGCACTTCTCAAAAGAAGACATATGGGCAGCCAACAGATCCATGAAAAAATGCTCAGCCTTACTAATCATCAAAGAAGTGCAAATTAAAACCACACTGAGATACCACCTAACTCCAATCAGGATGTCCATCATCAATAACTCAAAAAATAACAGATGCTGGAGAGGACATGGGGAAAAGGGAACACTTCTACACTGTTGTTGAGAGTGTAAACTAGTACAATCTCTATGGAAAACAGTGCAACAATTCCTAAAAGTTCTAAAAATTGACCTCCCATACAACCCAGCAATCCCCTTCTTGAAATATATCCAGAGGAAGTCAAATCATTCTATAAAAAAGATACCTGCACATGCGTGTTTATTACAGCACTATTCACAATCGCAAAAACATGCTACAGCCAACCATGCTGTCCATCGAAAGTAGACTGGATTAAAAAATATGGTACATAATCATGATAGAATATTTTGCAGTGATAAACAAGGACAAATTTATGAACTTAGCAGCAACTTGCATGGATCTAGAGTCTGTAATACTCAGTGATCTATCACAGAAACAAATAACTGAGTACCACATGTTCTCACTCACAAGCAGACCCTGAATAATTATCATATTACTAAAAGAAAGGGATTGGCAGTAGCAGGAACCTGCCAGTGGATGGAAGGAACATACCATCAATAAGGGTACTTCATCTCAAACCAGGTGAAGTGAGGACCAAAGTGAGGCCCCAAACTTTACTTACACAATGACCATTTATATACCTAACTCTGAATTGTACCCTACATTTTTAAAAGGAAAATAAAAATAAAATATTCTGCTAGAAAACTTTCTGGTCCAGGGCTTTTCTTTTCTTCTTTCTTTCTTTCTTTTTTTTTTTTTTTGTAGGTAGTTTTCTTATGATGAAGTCAATTTTCTGAGTTTTTATTGGTCTATTTATGATCTCAATTTCTTCTTGTTTCAAGGAGATTGTGTGATATCAGAAAGTCCTCCATTTCATTTAGAACTTTGAGTTTTCCATATAGGTCTTCATAGTAATGTCTGATAATCTTTTGTATTCCTTCAGGGTCAGTTGTGACTTAATCTATTTCATATCTGATTGTGTTAGTTTTGGCTTTTGCTCCCTTTTTCTCTGTCAGTCTGGCTAGACTTTTTTATCTTTTAGAATTGTTTGCTATCATTTTTCTTGGTCAGTCTAGTTCAATCTTTTTTATCCTTTCAAATCACCAGTTTTTTGTTTCATTGATTTTTTTTGTTATCTTTGTCTTCTATGTCCCATAATAGGGCTTGGGCTTTTACTTTGGTGATCTGGATTCTTCGGCTCAAGTTTGGGTTTTGATGGTTTTGTTTTTCCAATTTCCTTAGGTGATTTGTTAAGCTCTTCACTTGTAATATTTCTGTTTTCTTGATGTGTGTTCCTAGAGATATGAATTTGCCTCTTAGTACTGCTTCCATGGCATCCCGCAGGTTTTGGTTAGATGTTTCTTCATTTTCTTTGTTTCCAGGAGACTTCTGATTTCTGTTTTGATTTCTGTGATGACCCATGTGTTGCTCAGTATCATGCAGTTTAGTGTCCATGTCTTTGTGGGTTTTGGAGGAATTTTGATGGTGGTGATTTTTATTTTGATTCCATTGTGGTCTGAGAAGGTTCATGACAGTATTTTGATCTTATGAATTTTTTAAATCTTGACTTATGACTTAGTATGTGGTTGATCATAGAGTATATTCCATGTGGTGATGAGTAGAATGTATATTTCGTGGTTCCTGGGTGAAGTATTCTGTAGCCATTTTTTAAGTCAATTTGTTTAAGGGTCAAGTTGAAGCTCCAGATCTCCTTGTTGATGTTTTACCATGATGATCTATCTTCGTGGGCATTTAAGTCCCCAGCTATTATAGTGTTAGAGTCAATATCTTTTTTTAGTTTACTTATTACCTGTTTTAGAGATGCTGGTGCTCCTGTGTTGGGTGTATATGCTTAGGATGGATATTTCTGTTGATGGATTGGATCTTTTAGAATTATGCAGTGTCTTTCTGTATCTCTTTAAATTTTTGATAGTTTAAATGTTGTTATATCTAATATTAAGATCGTGATTCCAGCCTTCTTTTGTGTTCCATTTGTCTGAAAATTTGTCTTCCATCCACTAACTTTGAGTCTGTGAGAAGCCTTTGTGACAGAATGTGCTTCCTGGAGTCAGAAAATTGTTGGGTCATGCTTTTAAACCAATTTTCCATTCTGTGGCTTTACAGTGGTATATTTAGTCCATTCACATTCAGACTGATTATTGAGGTATGAGAATTTATCCCTGTCATGAGACTTTTGTAAGGTTTATTGTTATTGTGATTATTGTTTGTTCATATGTTTATTGGTTTTCCTTTGCTTTCTCGGTTGCTACATGTGTGTATTTTCCATTTTATAGTCATAGTACATGCTGTGTTTATTCTGTTTTCTTGTATTCTTGAGAAGATTATGGTTGTTCTTTTTTTTTCTCTTTTTTTCTTCTATGCTTAAAACCTTTTAAGAATCTCTTGTAGAGGTGGTATGGAGCAGCATAAATTCTTTGGGATTGAATGTCTGTGAAGGATTTTAATTCTTCATCATTAATGAAGCTTAGCTTAGCTGGATAGAAAATTTTTGGATGGGATCGTTTATCCTTGAGAACATTGAAGATTAGATTCCAGTCTCTTCTAACCTGTAGTGTAGGGTTTCTGTAGATACATCTGTTGCCATTCTAATTGATCTTCCCTAGTAGGTAGTCAGACCTTTCTCTCTT
This sequence comes from Tarsius wallacei, assembly GCA_963574415.1. Lineage (NCBI taxonomy): Eukaryota > Metazoa > Chordata > Mammalia > Primates > Tarsiidae > Tarsius > Tarsius wallacei. The sequence goes on from CAUYQG010068020.1 coordinate 42,114, forward strand.
TCTGCCTTTAGGAATTTTTTCTTTTATAACTATTTTGTATTAGCAAATTATATGTGCCTGGGAGTTGGTCTTCTCATTTGATGCCTTGCAGGAGTTTTCTGAATCTCTTGTGATTGAATGGTTGCATTTCTAATGAGAAAAGTTTTCTTGAATAGCCTCATGTAATGTTTTCTCTAAGGTGATCTCTGACTCCCTTTCTACCTCAGAAATGGCAATCAGGCATAAGTTTGGCCTTTTAACATAGTCTCACTTCTCTTGGAGGCTTAATTCTATTCTTTTCAGTTTCCTTTCTGTTTTCAACTTTTTGGGATAGTTCTATATCTTGGTCTTCAAGATCTGAGATTCTTTCTTCTGCTTGGTTAATTCTGTTTTCCAAGCTTGTCAGGTTGTTGTTTATTTCATTTACCATATTCTATATTGCCATAATCTCAGTTATCAATTCTTTCGTTCTTTCTTCTTGCCTTTCTTCATTTCTGTTCATCCTCTCAATCAAAACCTTGATATCTGGATTTGTGGTTTGAGGCCAGTCATTATTGGGGATCTTCACTATTTTAGTTTGATGTCTACATTCTCAGGAACTGTCTTTCCTGGGCTGTGTGTGTGTGTGTGTGTGTGTTTGGAGGGGGGTACCTGTGTTCTTCCATTTGTGATAGATTTGTTTTCCACTTTGTCCCTTCTCTTTAATTCCATTGCTCATTGGTGAGAGGATAGTTTTCACTACTATTTGTCCAATCCCCTATTCTTCCTTAGGTAGATCTTCTTTATTTGTTCAATTTTGAAGCTGGGCTAGGGGTGGGGGACTGTGCTGTCTTTTTGCAGTTTTGAAATTTGATTAAGGTATAATGGGGGAGCTATGGCTCCGAAGCTACCTGTGATCATGGTATCCACTGACTGGTGTGTGGGCCCCCCAGAGCCCACTTTCCATTGTCTAACAATATTCCAATCCAGTTGGAGTTGCATGCATGCCCCCTAAACTGAGATGAGAAAAGATATAAGAAAAAAAACAGAGAAAGGAAGAAGGGAGATGAGAGGAAGATGAAGAGAAAGATGGAGAAGAAGGAAAACAGTCATGCAAATGAACTAATAAACCAAACACACACACAAAAATAAGCAAACAAAAAAAATCAGAGAAATGCCATCCCTTAAATATATCCATATTCAAAAATAAAGAGGGAGAAAAAGGGGCAAATCAAATGAGAAGACACACACAGGAAGATATGTATGGAGAGAGCAGGCAAAAAAAAAAGGAGCTTCCTCTTGTGGTTGTTTCTGAACCTTCAAGTTCCTTTCTTTTTTCTGCCCCTGGTATGTCACCAGTACTGCCAATTTTGGCTCCCCATGTTTGGGAGCAAGCTCCAGTCTCTCTTCATTGCAGGCTGGTCAGGCTTTTCTCCACATCGGTCAGATGTTCCACAAACTGCTGGGTCAGGAAGGTGAATCAGATCAGGACTCACTCCAATTGGTATGCCGCTAGGTCTCCCACTCTGATTGCACAAGTCTGCGTTTGGCCCAGTGTGGCAGGTGGGGCATCTGTGTCTCTGGTATCATGCACTTGGAGAATCCTCTCTGGGAAAATGGTGGTTGTTCACAGAGGGGTGTGGAAATCACCCCTCAGTCTCAGGATATAGGCTGCTTAGAATTGGGTGAGCAAAAGCCAGGCTCAGTGGCTCAGCCTGTAATCCTGTGCCTTGGGATGAAATACCCAAGAAAAGTTAGAAAACTATATTTGCTGTGAACCCATACCTCACGTCTGCTGCACTGTATTCTATACACCCCCTCTTAGCTCACGTTTGATATGTTATATAAATTCTTAGCTCACGTTTGATATGTTATATAGATTCCTACCTCACATTTACTGAATTTCTGACTCTACCTCAAATCCTGTGAGAC
>CAUYQG010068021.1:0-32649 GCA_963574415.1 Tarsius wallacei
CCTGGGGATCAGCTGCCCAGCTGGGCGCTCCACTTGGGGCTCCAGAGCTCCAGATTTCAGAGCCCCAAAGCTCCCAAGGGCAGGCGGTGAGCAGCAGAAGTGGCCCCGCGCCACTCCCAGTGTACTTCAGTCAGAGATGGACTCAATGCCTCTGAGGGGTGGGTGCCCAGAGCCTCCTAGGGTGACCGGAGGCTCAGTCTGGGATCAATGCAGTCAGGGATGGAGCTGAGACCCGAGCCTTCCCACCCGCGAGGGAGCAGCCCGGGATGCAATAGCCGGCCCTGCGTGGGACCGGGGATCCCTGAGCCTCGGACCAATGCATCCAGCTGTGGGCAAGGGGGTAGGGGAAGGAGGGCAAGAGTCTTTTTGGGGAACTCACATTCAGAGAATCTCACAGTTCCGCCTGTGTTGCCGCCATCTTGACCCCGACCCAAAATTTTTAATAATCTAAAAATAATATTGAATATGATTCACCTATAAAATAGGAAGTTTTAAAAAACTTGTAATTTATAAGTTAAAATTTGACATTAAAAGTATTATTGTCTATTATTCCTCATGAATCTCCATTAAAATGAATACATATATGTTATGTATATGTGAAATTATTTTTTAAAAGAACAAGAACAATCCTAGAATATAGTCTACTAGAGCAGAAATGCTGAAGATTTTCTACTAAGTGTATTCTAAATGAACAAAAAATCAATGAAATCACCATGGGCCCACTAATAACTCAATAACTCACACCACTAAAAACCAACATTGACAAAAATATAAGAAGACCTTGTTAGAGGAATGAGATGAGAATACAGTAGGCAGGGAGCAAGTAACATAGACTCCACTTTATAACTGAGAATGAGTATTTGAAAATAGGGTTTTAAGAATTTGGGCACTGACAGTGCCAAATAGAAAGCAGAACGACAGGGACTAGACTCAATTATTCCAGACATGGGACCCAGTTGGTACTAGGAAAGAAGGACTATCATAGTATCAGGTAGAGAAAATTAGTCACTGGAGCAACAGCCAAATCAAATGTACCGGAAAAAAAAAATTGAAAGAGACAATTCCCCTGATGGGACCGTTCACTCCTGTAATACCTTCTGAATCTAAATTTGCATAAATGAATATTACACATTAAGATTTAAAAGAAGCATTTTGAACAGCAGCCAGATAGTGGTGAGTACTAAAGAGAAGCAAAGCCTCTTACCTGTTTGCCAGCAAACACCAAACAAAACAGATGAGAACACATGAGGATCATACAGAGGAGGTGATGGAGAGGACCTACAGAAATATTTAACATAAAAGAAAGAGAACATAATACTCCAGGTACAAGAGAAGATAAGAATTTCAAAAGCATTATGTAGGGAAAGAAGTAAATTATAAATATGGGGGGGCAAAAAAAGGAATTTATTTATTTAAAAATTGTGTATTTCTTCTTATATAGTTAAACTTCAGTCACCTTCAACTGTCTCAAAACTTCCAGATAAAAATTTTGACTATTTGCATCACAATTGCAGAAGAAACGTCCTGAGTTGTAGCATACAGGTGACTGCCCACACCACGTTGAATGTTCAGCAATTTTTGAACAAAACCAGCTTGACTCCCATGCCCAACCCTCCCCTATTTACCTGATCTCACCCCTGAGTGATTTTGTTTGTTTCCCTACATGAAAAAAAGTTCTAAAAGGAAAACATTTTGCCAGTGTGGAAGAGGTAAAACAAAAAATAGCAGAAGCACTGAAAGACATCAAAATTGATGAGTTCAAAAACTGTTTTGAGCATTGGAAAAAGCATCTTGATAGGTGTATTGCATCAAACTGAGTGTACTTTGAAGGTGACTGAATTTAAACATGCAAGAATAAATGTGCATTTTTTATAAATAATATCCTAGGTTCTGGGGGTTCCCCCTCCTAGTATATGCTTTATCCACTGAAAATTCAAAGAAATATGGTCTTCCCTAAGTATGAGATCAAACGTGATTATGAGACAAGAGTACTAGCTGAGAGGTCAAAAGAAGTGACAACAGAAGCACATAAGGTTACTATGAAACAAATGCATTAAAAATGAAGATTTCAATACACTAAGAGTAAAAGCAAAATTCAGCACTACAGAAAATGGAATAAATTATGTGAAGAACAAACCTGAAAAGTTCTTGCAGAACGAAGAAGAAGAAAAAGAACAAAAATTAAATTGATAAGACATAATAAATATGAAAGGCAGAGACCTAAAATAAGAATCTCTAAATCAAATGAGCCCAAAAAAGGGAGGGGGAGGGAGGTGTGGGATCACAGACTTGAGGAATTCAAAGGTACTCCAGCTTCTGTCATGGATGGATCCAGTCAATCAGCTGAGATCATATGGTTATATGGAGATCAATCATGTGACACAAGGACTGGAATCCAATGGGCCTCATTCACAAGACCATACTTGGCATAGAAGGGCAGGGGTAAGGTCATTCCTATCTAGAGCACATGTACCAAATCATATTCTTATAAAATGGAGGCGAGATAAGTACCCCCAAAGAAAGGGATGCTAAGCAGACATAATTCCTACATCTACTCTAGTAAGTTATATATATACTTATGGAATACAGTTGACAACACAAGTAATTAGAATAAGTAAATATCATAAATGATATGAACAGATTTTCAAGAGGTGTCTTAATATGTCCATAACTACATCCTGCAGTGCAACGATATAGAGAGAATGTTGACTGACAGGGCTAGTAAATGGATCATAGTTGGATCAACAGCAAGTTGGCAAGCAAACTAGAGTTTGGTAACAATGCTGGTCTCTTCTGAATACACTTTCTCATTTTTTGCAATATCAACAGGCTGAGAATTTTTCAAATCTCTAAGTTCTGATAGCTTTTTGCTTTACAATTTTTCTCCAATTCATTTCTCTCCTCTCACATTTCACTATAAGCAGTTAGGAGGATCCAGGCCACAACCTGAGCATCTTGCTTAGAAATCTTCTCAGCTAAATAACCAATTTCATAACTGACAAGTTCTGACTTCAAAAAAAAATTAGAACATAATTCAGCCAAGTTCTTTGTCACTTTATAACAAGTATTACCTTTTCTCCAATTGCCAACGGCCTGTTCCTCATTTCATTTTGAGACCTCACCACAGTGGACCTTAACATTTATATTGTCAACATTCTCTTTATGATTATGTATATATTCTCTAAGAAAATGAAGGGTTTCTCTCCAGCTCTCCTCATTTCTTTCTGAGCCCTCACCAGAATTGTCTTCAATGTCCACATTTCTTCCAACAAATTCCTTCAAGGCAGTCTTGGCTTTTTCTAACATGTACCTCAAACTCTTCAAGCCTCTCCTCATCTCTCAGTTCAAAACCCACTTCCACATACCATAATCTGTATTAGTGTGCTTGGACTACTATAACAAAATGCCACAGACTGGATTCTTGTAAAAACAGAAACTTGTTTCTCACAGTCTCGAGTCTAGAAGTTCGAGAATCAGGTACCAGCTGATTAGTTCTGGGTGAAGGCACTTTTCCAGGCTTGTAGATGGCTGCCTTCTCGTTGTCCCCACATGGCCTTTCCTTGATACATATGTGTGGAGTTTCTCTCTCTGGTTTCTCTTCCTATAAGAACACCAATCCTATCAGATTAGGGCCCTGCCCTTATTACTACCCTTATTACTCCATTTCACCTTAATTACTTCCTTAGAGGCCTATCTCCAAATACAATCACACTGGGGGTTAAGGCTTTCATATATGAATTTGAGGAGACAAAAACATTTAGTCCAAAACAATTGTGTGTGTGTGTGTGTGTGTGTGTGTGTGTGTGTGTGTGTGTAGGTATCTAGGTGTGCTGTACACATATTTGTATTTTTCAAATTCCTAATACAGTCTATGATTTTTTAATTAGCATTTTTACAATTGTGGGCCTTAGGCACAGAGAAGTAACATAACTTTCTCAAGATCATACAATCAGAAAATTGTGGATCTGGATTCAAGCCCAGATTATCTGGCTACAGACTCTGCTTTTATCCACTATCCTATTGTACTTTTCTCTATGGTAGTAATGAAAAAAAGAAAACAACAATGGATACACTTTTTTTAGTTATGGGAGAAACTGAGCTTTATAACAATAAATTTGAATACACAGATTAAATGGACAAACTTCCAGAAAAACACATTTAATAAAATTGACTTAAAAAGAAGTAGAAAGCCTGTATGCATCTTTCACCTTAAAAATAAATAGATCTATAATTTAAAATCTATCTCTCCAAAAAGTACTAGGTCTATAGTTTAACAGATTGTCTCTATTAAGCTCTTCATACACAGATAAGTCCAATCTTCTAGAAAACAGAAAAGGAATGAATATTCTATAACTCATTTTATAAGAATAACTTACATAAGGACCAATACCAAACAAGAACAATATGAGAAAAGAAAGTTCTTGGCCAGTTTATTTATGGAAATGTATGTAAAAGTCCTATATAAAACTCTAGAAAAAATAAATCTATAAATGTGTAAAAATCACATATTATTACCAGTAGGCTATCCTGAGAATGCAAGAACAATGTAATATTAGAAAATCTAGTTATATAATTCACTTTCTAGCAATACCAGACAAAGTTGAAGATAGACAAACCTATGACCCAGCAATTTTACTCTCAGGTATAGATTCCAGACCATTTGGGACATATGAAAAAAATGTACAAAAATGTGTATAGCAACCTTGTAAATTGAAAAATGGGAAACAATCTTTCAACAGGTGAATGGTAAACAAAGGACACCATATTGAAGGAATAGAATAATGTACAGCATAGAAAAAAATGTATTAAAACTATACATACTGGCCAGGTGCAGTGGCTCAAGCCTGCAATCCCAGCACTTTGGAAGGCCAAAGCAAGAGGATTGCCGCCAGGCTCAGTGGCTCAGCCTGTAATCCCGCGCCTTTGGGAGGCTGAGGTGAGTGGATTGCCTTAGCCCGCGGGTTCGAGACCTGCCTGGGCAACTTGGTGAGACCTCATCTCTACAACAAATCAAAAATTAGCCGGGCGTGTTAGCGCACCTGTAGTTCCAGCTACTTGGAAGGCTGAAGCGGAAGGATCACCGGAGCCCAGCAGGTCGAGGCTGCAGTGGCTGGGAGCACTCCAGTCTGGGCGACAGAGTGAGATTCCAACTCAAAAAAAAAAGAGGACTGCCTAAGCCCAGGGGTTCAAGACCAGTCTGGGCAACTTGGTGAGACCTCGTTTCTACAATAAATCAAAAAATTAGCTGGGCGTGGTAGTGCACGCCTGTGGTTCCGGCTACTTGGAAGACTGAGGTGAAAGGATTACCTGAGCCCAGCGGGTTGACGCTGGGGTGGCCATGAGCATGCCACTGCACTCCAGCCTGGGTGACAGAGTGAGACTCTGACTCAAAAAACAAAAAACAAAAAACCAACATCTATACATACTAACATAGATATAACCCATACAAATGAGACTGAAAGAAAAAAGGCAAATTTCAGAGTAATATATCAGTATGATACTGTTTATATAAAGCTAAAAAACTACAAAATGGTACCATAAATTGTTTTAAAGGAATATACATAGGTAATACAAGAATAAAAGTTTTCGGGACATTGATAACACCAGACTTAGGATAGTGTTTATTGCTCTGTTGGGGGACAGGGGGCGGGGCTGGGGGGAAGGAGAGAGAAGTCACCAGGATACATTCTTCCCTCCATGCCTTGTACACACCCAGGCCTGAAATGCTGAAACCCTCTTTCCATTCTCTCTTCTTTACCTATCCATCTTCTACTCAGCTTTCTATATTTAGATCAAATTTTATTTCCTATGCTTGTCTGGGCTCCCACAGTTCTCTGTACAAACCACAATTAAATCAGTAATTATTTGTATATTATAGTCTCGTTTTCTTCATTGTAGCTTCTTTTTTTTCCCTCTTTCAATGGGCAGCAAAGTTGGCATTGTACCTTCTTATATGAACTCTGGAGAACCCCATTTAAAGGAATTCCATTAAATTCAGCAAGTACCTAAAAAGAATCAAGTACTATGGGTCTAATCATTGGCTGAGTGTTATGTTGATAAACACATTTTATGGTTCCTGCTTTTTTAAAAGATTACATTTACCAAAAAAATTTTAAGTGACAAAACAATATACATAAAACTGTTTGAGAATTACACAATCAATTAAATGCTAGTATGCGTTAGGTAAAGAGAAAAGGGAAAATTTTAAGGGTCATAAAATAAATCGAATTCAAGACAATACATTATCAAATGAGTATGGCTGTGATTAAACAAAACTTTAGGCCAGGCTCATTGGCTCAGCCTATAATCCCAGCACTTTCGGAGGCTGAGATGAGTGGATTGCCTGAGCCTGTGGGTTCAAGACCAGTACGGGCAACTTGGCAAGACCTCGTCTCTACAATAAATCAAAAATTGGCCAGGCATGGTAGCACGTGAGTATGCCACTGCACTCCAGCCTGGGCAACGAAGTGAGAGTGAGACTCCGACTCAAAAAAAAAAAAAAAACACAAAAACTTTATCTGTGGATACTGAAATTTGAATTTCATGTAATTTTCATGTGTGACAAAATATTATTCTTTACTTGATTTTTTTGCAGCCTTTTGAAAAAGATAAAACTAGGCTGAGCCCAGTGGCTCACACCTACAATTTTGGCACTTTAGGAGGCCAAGGTGGGAGGACTGCTTGGCCTAGGAGTTTGAGACTAGCCTAGGCAACATAGCCAGACCTTGTATCTACAAAACATCAAAAAATTAGCTGGGTATGATGGCGCATACCTATAGTCACAGCTACTGAGGAGGCTGAGACAGAACGATCGCCTGAGCCCAGGAGGTCAAGGCTGTGGTGAGTCGTGTTCATGCTCACTCTGGGTGACAGAGTGAGACCCTGACTTTTTTTTTTTTTTTAAAGGAAAGTTATTATTAGCTCATGGGTCACATGAAGTCAGCACAGGTCCATGGGCCATAGTTTGCTAACCACAGCTCTAAAAAACTGACAGTCATAATAAGAAAATGAAATGAGCCAGCCTGAGGATATGATCAGTGCTAAAAACTGATAACTAATGCTAAATAATGGAAGGGGAAGATAGGTCTGGATTTTAAGAGCTTTATATCAAAATAAAATAAACCTAGTAATAAATAATGCAAACAGAAATATCAGTGAGGCAATGTTTTCTGAATTCATGTGACTTGAAACACATCCCTAGCTGGAAATATAAATCTTTAACTTCCTAGGTTTTAGAAAGCAAGAAAAAGTAAAATGCCATCATTGAACCCAAAATGTACCTCATCTCACTATGTGGAGCTAACAGTTACCTAGAGGATAATACAAGCATATTGAGTATCCACTATTCAGTCTTTTGGAAATAGGCCTAAGGTTTACAGGAATGGCAGGGAAGTAAAGGAGGTAAGACTTTCAACTTATAGAAATATTTATAGGAAAAGAAGAGGGAGGTGAAGGTGAGAAGGAAAAAAATATTTTCAAGTTTGGAGATCAGCCCAAGAGAGTCTGTTTTTGAAGGAGTTTTGTGGAAATACCACCATCTATATAGAAATCTATGGTTCCATTTGTATACCTAACCCTGAATTGTACCTTACATCTTCAAAATTAAAAATTAAAAAAAAAGAAATCTATGGTTCTTTTTCTTTTTCTTTTTTTCTAAAAGAGTCTATAACTGAAACACTAGATATAGTTTCAAAAGAGTTTCTGATTCCTCGGCTCTGAAAAGACCTGGATTCAAGTCCCAAGTCTGTTTAATTTGCTCTATATCCTTGGTGAATACATTCTATAAGGTGGTATGCTGGTAATTACTATGGGTGAATATCAGAAATTATTAGCATGCAATGTAATTTACATTATGCAGGTAATTACAATAGCTATGAATTAATGAGCTAATGGTAATTTTTAATAGTTATGGCAATGATAATTTTGAGAATAAATAGATGAATAGGATAAAATTTTGAGATAAACCTAAGTGTGGAAGGCTGTCAGAGATGTGTATATTAGAGTATAACTATGGAACTTACTCCATACCTTAGCCATGAAATAGCAAGTACTCTCTACACACTTTCCACAGAGACTACCACTCTGAATTAATCAACATCTAATGACTGTGAACAAAATAGGGGTGTGTAGATTCATGTGGAGGGAGCTTTATGGCTGTTACTCTGCTGAAAACTCAGAGTTCACAAATTAGTAATTTGTCATTTATTTGCTTTCCTGAGATTTGATTTCATCTATATATTGTTCATCTTCTTCTATAAGGTAAGAAATAATATCTGAGTAATACTCAAGCCCTCTTTCTTCTGTTATTCTGTTAATCTATAAATTATAGAAAAGCTTTTTGCTTTTGACTAAATATAAAATCCTTAATGACAATTAGAAATTTTCAAAAATTAAATTGTCTGCCTTGCTGGAAGTGAGTTCCTTGTAGCTTAGTTGGAGAGAAGCTGGATCAGCATCTGGCATAAACTTTCTCAGGGGCTTCCCATACCACATGAGAGACTGAATACTTTCTTCCAACCAGGGAGTCTAACTTCATCATGACCCTTCTGAGAGTCTGCATTCAGTGTTTGCTAAGCAGCATTGTACCAGGCACGTTAACAAGAACTTAACTTGGTCCTTACAACAAACCTTTGAGGACTGAGTCTGGATTTGACACCAGATCCTTCTCGTATCCCACTCTCTCTTTGGAGATATGCCTATCAAAACCAAAAGGATACACAGGCACAATGGTTTTGCTTTCGGTGTACCCTTATTTTCAGAATCTTCCAACATTCTGCCAGTCTACTCAGAAGGGTGTATCTACAATGACTCCAAATTTCTTTCCTGGTTCCTAAACAAAACCAGGTTGCCAACTAATTCAGAATCCACAGTTTTACAAGTTTGGTCTGGTGTCTTTTTTCCTAAATGGGTAGCACTTCTCGCAGTACTGGATCCTCCCTGCCACTTTATTGTTCACTTACACCATCTTTCAGAAGCTTATTCTGTTGATTTAAAATTTCACTAGCCAAAGCAGCTTAGTCCTGCACCCTTAGAAATTTCATTGTGTACTTCCTCTTCCAGATTATCTATAAACATGTTAATAAAGAGGTCCAGCAGAAATCCCTAGAGGGACCTCACTGTTTACACGTCTCCATCAACAGCCGGCTCACACATTCTACTTTTTGTTTCCTCTATGAATACCTATGTGTCACAAAATATTCCTCCTAATACCATGGTAACACAATTTGGAATGCCTTTGTTGTGAAACTTTTTAACTGACTCCCTAAAAGTCCAAGAAAACTATGTTTGTTGGTTTTTTCCTGATGCTTGTTTACCCTTTCAAAGAACTCAAATATATTATTAAAAAACAAGATGCTTTCTCCATTCATTATATGACATGGTCAGTGATCCTACAACTTTTGAAGTCTACCAACATAAATGAGATTCAACAACCAACAGACTGTAGGGTCTCCTCAGAAGGTTTCATTAGAATGGAAGCAAGAGTGGAATTCACTAACAGTGAAGAGGAAGTACAATAACTCCCTCACATTCAGGTCCATTTATTCCCTTGAGTTTCTTCAGACCCTCATAATGGATGCCATAAAGGTTCAGCAATTTACTTATGTCCAGCAGGCCCATCAGGCAGAACATCCTGTTCCCTTATCACTATTTGATCTAATACTACAAATCTCACCGCTTTGCTTCAAAAGACATGATGACTGAAAATTTCTACATTTCAACAAAGACCAAAGCAAAGAATTCATTGAGTCCCCAGATCTCCTTTCTTCCCCATGAGCACCCTGATCATCAAGTAGTTCCATTGATTCACCAGTTGACCTTCTACCTTTCATGTGTAAAAAAGCTTTTATTTCTGGATTGCAGTCCTTTTTGCACTGTTTCTTGAATTCCTTTATAGCCTGACTGGCTTCTTATTTACACCTGACCTGTTACACTTTGAGGTCTTCCCTGTTCTCACTTGAACAATCTTTTGCCTACTTTCCCCCTCTACTTTTGCTTCTTTTACTTTATGAAATGGATGCAAAAGTCTTTATATGAGCTCCTAAACTTTGATATGACATATTTCTCTGCCCTTCCATTAATATGTGTAAAGCATTTTCAGATTTCTTACAAGTTACAGACTTTTTAAAATATTACTTTCAATTTTAACTTAATGCACACGTTGACTTGATCATAGTTTTATTCTGTGAAACTGAGTAATAATGTGATGGGATGTGGGGGGAAGTGCTTTCATTCCCCTTCAGAAGATTGAATATTATTGAGCTGTGAGCATTATTACAATAGTCACAGATTATTTCCTGTGCCAATCCCTACATTGTCTTAGGTCCAAGTCCAAATATAATTCCATTCCTGCCTTAATTCGAAAACGTCTTGCCCTATGAAGCAGATATATGTGTGTGATCTTCTTTCAGTCTTAGGGTGTAATTTCCCTCACACTTCTATTTGGTCTCATTTTCCAGTGTACTCAATACAATTTCACTATTCTTACCCTATTTAGTTGATCTGTAGCAGAAAATCTTAATATAGGGTCCAGGGATGCATTCCAGGAAGTCTGAGAAGTTGCTGAAATCATAGGCACAATCATGCATGTATATGGGTTGTGTACTTTTCTAAGAAAGGATTCCATATCTTTCATCAGTTTCTCAAAAGAATCATATGCAACAAGAAAGTGATCCATAGTGTCACTAAATATATTATCTTTACTTACTGAGTATGAATTTCTCATCCACAATTTATTTGCCCCACATAATTTTCTACACTTTTTGTGTGCTGTTTTTGTTATGTTTATTCTATTTTCATCATTTCTGTATATAAAATGCTATAAATCCATCATTTCATCCATCCCTGATGTTCCTAAAGATGTCCTAACCCAGCAGTACCAGTTTTTACTAAGTCCTACTAGTTTTCCCCTTTTACCACACCTATGAAGGAAAAATGAAGTCAGAATTCTTACTTGCTACCATTCTATTCATTCTTTTCCTATGCTTCTAAAATTTATACATTCAACATGTATATAAATTCTTAGGACTTTGCTTTTCTCCCAATGGATGATTTTGCCACCCCCACTCACCATCTTCATCCAACACACCACCAAATTCCCATCTTCTTTCACTCCTCCCTCTACAACCCACCATCCTAACTCCAGCAAGGTCTGTGTCAAATTGGGTCTCATGCTTCCTCTGCACTTATCAACTTTCTCCCAATTTTTAGATTAAACCATTAACTGCCACTTAACAGATTCACTATACATAGAGCTCATTTTCTGGACCCCCACATTAATACAACACCTCAATACACCATTATGTTTGCTGAACAAACCTCAGATTCTTTTGCAATCTACACAGTAACACCATTATAAATTTTGTTCCCTACCCTCTTAGCTTCTTTTGAACTAGGACTGAACTTACTGACTTGACTCCTACAATGGAAACAGGAATGACATGGTAGAAAAAAAATAATGATCCATACCCCTTTAAGGTTTTTTTGAGAAGCATTTTAAACAATTACCAAAAATATATCCTAAAATTAACTATGTAAAAACAAAAAATCCAAGCAGATTCCAAAAGTCTAGGATGAAAAGTGAGTTTATTTTTAAGATACATAATGCTCATAACTCTTTAGTATTTTATTCCTCTTCTATTTGAGACAGCACACTAATACAGTTGATGTTATATCAGTCTCTGTCATTCTTCATCAACAAGATATTATCAAATGAAACCATAGGGCTGTTTATGATGAAAGTGCTGAGACTCTTACTAGGATGTTTTCAGAATGAAAGATTTCTTCAGACCTCCTTGTAGTAGCTTTCCAAGGCTGCTGCCAATCAAGTAATGTTCCAGTGACCCCAAGGTATGAGGTATAGGTATTCAAAGCCTAGATGTCCTCTCTGAACCAAAAAAGGTCATTACAAAGCAATAGGCAATCTGAACTTACATTGCAAAAATTTCAAATGAGATTTGGCAGTTTGCATCCCAGAGTGTGTTTTTCCTTAAAAATAAAGTTCTAGTGTGCACCTGTAGTTCCGGCTACTTGGAAGGCTGAGGCAGAAGGATCACCGGAGTCCAGCAGGTCAATGCTGGGGTAGCCATGAGCATGCCACTGCACTCCAGTCTGGGCAATGGAGTGAGACTCTAACTCAAAAAATAATAATGAAAATAAAGTTCATTGGTGATTAGCATCATGATCCAGCCTGTGAGATGGCTATTCTAACAGTAGTAACAATGCTAGCAATTCTACTGATCACAACTTACAACACAGAGGGAAATTTTCGTTGAGAATCCCAAAATGGGCTGTAAGGAGAACATCCCCTCCTGTTGCTGTTCCAGGATCAACATGCTCCCCTACCACTCTACTCTCCTACCCATGTGCTCCCCATTGACCCACCTCCTCATCATACACACAACAGCCAAGCAAAACAAAAGGACGATTCAGCCGGCTCAGTGGCTCAGCCTGTAATCCCACACCTTGGGAGGCTGAGGTGAGTGGATTGCCCGAGCCCGCGGGTTCGAGACCCGCCTGGGCAACTTGGTGAGACCTCATCTCCACAATAAATCAAAAAATTAGCCAGGTGTGGTAGTTCCAGCTACTTGGAAGGCTGAGGCGGAAGGATCGCCGGAGCCCAGCAGATCGAGGCTGCGGTGGCCAGGAGCAGCCACTGCACTCCAGTCTGCGACAGAGTGAGACTCCAACTCAAAAAAAAAAAAAAAAAAAAAAGGAAAGGAAGATTCCTCCATGACTTGGAGCTCTCCTCCGGTGGGAAAAAAACTATAGGAACAGGGACTTCTGCCACATTTGGTAGACTGGGGTATAACAGCCGAGAGCTGGGGATAACAACAACAGGTCTTAGTCTCTGGGACAGGTACAGTAATGACAATAACAGCAACCATCTACTTAACATATGCTATACGCCAGACTCTGTGCCATAAGCTTTACATGTACTGTCTTGCAGCTTGTCACCACAATCCATGAGGCAGGTAGTATTCTCACTATTTATAAATGATGAAACTAAGGTTCAGTGAGATGAGGCAAGGTACCCAAGGTCTGCCTGACTCCAAAGCCATGCTTTTAAATGACCCATCTAAATAAGCCATTATGCTGCTATCTCTGGCAACTTCTTGAGTTCCAGAAGCAATAATTAAAAATTAAAAAGGGGAAAAAAATTCAATAGTAAAAGGGATGGCCGTGTAAAACCAGATCACTGCAAAAGTAGACATTTAGACAGTAGCTAAGAATAAAAATGACCATTTTAGGTTTGTTTTCCATGATTTAGATAATGCCTTAAAAAATAACATTGATTTTCAGTACAATATTTTAAAATGAATTCTGCTCCTGGTCATCAGGAATCACATGATAACAATATTAGAAAGAGGACATTGAAACATAGAAGCAAATACTATGGTCACCCTAATTATGTTGAACAAAAATATATATTTAAGCTAAAATCACATTATTTTCATATCAACAAAGGTGTTTTCTTGGCTGAAATCAGTCACACTAAATATTCTTCATTCATTTCATGATATAATAAGTTAAATGCCCTTCCCCAAGTCCAGAAGCGGAAATACATGTCCTCACAAAAACACACACAAGCACACACACACACCTGCTACTTTATGACTTGTTTGCTACCCTTGTTAACTGAAACAGATGAAAAACCACATCAGACTCAGAGGGAGAAGGGTTTTAAAAGAGGTTGATTTATTTCAAGAATTAACTTTTCTCAAGCCGGGCATCCGGCAAAAAATTGGATCTTCTAAAACACAGTCTTTACCCTTTTCACCCCTCTTTCCTAATATTCAGACATAACCAGTTGTTAACAGGACCTTTCCTAGGGACCTCATGCATCTCTGAAAATATATCATCTCCCTTGGGATAGTACTTTACCTGTAAATGTCCCTATATTCATCTTCATGGCTGAAACTAATTCCTTATAAGATTACACTTGGGACTGTTTTTTTTCTAAGAAGACTCAACATTCTTTATAAAACCACCCTCGAGAACACCCCCAAGAACTCAGAAAGGTCGGCACTTCCTTCAACAATCACTTCTCAGAGGTTGGTGCTAATTTCGGGATACAGCCTTGCTTCCTTTCTGCTCTCAATAATTTCTACAGAGATCAAACCTGTATATTTATTCTGTGCTGCTGTGCTCAGCAGCCCAGGATGCTTTTCTCTTAGTAAGCCAGTCAGAGCATCTGCAGCATATTCTCTGTTAAGGTTATATAATGATAGACTCACCCCTACAACAGGAAGGCAGGAAGACCAAATCAACAAAATGGAAATCATTCCCAGGAATCTCTCTCCACGACTTTGAGTCACAGAGAAAGGCAGTTTTACCTCAAATAATCAACATTTATATCAGTAGTTCTAAGGATGGGGGGAATCATCTAATAATAATAATATGGTCATGTTCAGAGATCCTTGCAAGTTCCTGTTGAAAACTGCCACTCCATTACCAGGTTACAAGGGTGACATCTAGTGGAATCATGTTAGAATGACAAAAAAAGCTTTAAATGTACATTAGAGCAAGACTTCTCAGTGTAATGTAAAAACAAATCACCTGGGAATCTTGTTAAAATGTAGATTCTGGTTCAGTAGAATAAAATATAATCTATTCTTTCTAGTAAACTTCCAAGTGATGCCAATGCTGATGTTCCATGGACCATTCAGGATAGCCAGGACCTATAGCATTTTGCACATGCTTTTACTCTCATGAGAGAACAGGGAAGGGACACTTGAGAATAATTTACAGGTTAAAAATAGGCCAAAGGAATTATGAAAGTGATTTTTTAATGTTCCTATTTCACTAGACCCACTCAACATGCACACTTACTATCTCCTGTCTGAGTAGAGTCCCTGAAGCGCTACTCCTTTTCCTAAATGCCAGAAGCAAATCTAAGAAGGAAAACAGTATGCTTTGCAGAGATATTTATACATGTACAAGATTTGTTAAGTGTCAGCACTTAAAATCTTACAGGTTTTCTTTCATTGTTATTATATTGTTTGCCCAATAGTACATTATATTATAATTGTAATTTGGACTGTATTAGAACTCCGTTCTTTTTCCCCCAGGTAATCTTCACCTGAACAGGGATCCATAGGGTACTGTATTAGTGCTAAGCACACCTACTCAGAATTTCAACAAGATTTGCCCTGGACACCCCTAAGAACAGAACAGGATATGTAACCACATCTAAATCCAATTATTTCCAGAATCTAGTCTTATGTGATTTATTTCAGCCAAAGAGCCTTGACTTTCACACAGAATCACAACCTAGACTTCACTGTGAGATAACGTGTGTACTCCTCCACAGAGGAGCTGTGCTAGACCTCACACAAATTCCTCTCACAGAGGCCTCCATCTCAGCTAGAATAGATCCCTTTATTCGGTGTTAGATCCACAGTTCTAGGAACCACAACACTGATTCCAATACCGAGGGAAACCAGTCTGTCTTCTTTAAAACATATTCACACAAACATGTACAAAACCCACTTTCTAGTTCAGTAGAGTCCTTCAGTACAAGTTGATGGATCTAGGACACAAAATCATTTTTAAACAGTGGAAACAAGTAAACATAAACAAAATTGGAACTATTCTGGTTAGAATGGGATTGGAAAATGTGGAGAGCTATCTACTTGGTTTCTCTCCAGACTGTCTCCCATACTATTGCCCCCGAATACTCCACCTCATGCCCCAAATATTCCTTGCCCCCTGCAACTCTGGCCCAAGCCTACCAACCTCACATACATAAACTTTGAAAACCAGAACTATGAGTCTCACAATAGCTAAAACCATCCCAAACTCCCATAATCCTCAAGGACAGTACTGTTCTCACTAAATAGATGGAACTAGATAGAGCTATTTTACTATAGCTTGACTTCATTATAATTCTAATACAATTTTAGCATTATGCAATCAAAGGATTTATTCAAAAGATGTACAACCTGATTTCCTGAAGAAAATTTGCTTTAAAGCCATAATTAAGAATCTTTATGATGCGTAAACAACAGAATTGTATACACCTCTTCAATTGCTCTTGGCAGTCCAAAAGGGGAAATTATGTAGAAGAAAATGTCACATAATTATTTCTCAAACGTAGGATGAAAATGGAAAACAAAACTAAACATGCAGCATTGTATCATCTGCCTATATGGTATAGTGAGCTCAAGGCAAGTCCCCCTGCCTCAGTTAGAATCCTAATTTATACTACTTACTTGTGACCTTGCACAACATATCTAAACTCTCTGTGCCTCAGTTTCCTCACTTGAACATGATGATAATAGCAATACCTATTTCAAGAGTTTTTTGAGGACTGAATTAAAGTATTTAATAACTGGTACATACTAATCATTTATAAATGCTGCCTCTGATGATGATATAATGGCTATTGTTAATAATATTACTAAGAGTAATGACTGTTAACATTCTTATTTAACTGAATATTCAAAATGACATGTGATTATTTTAGACAATTTTAGCCAAATTTGATAGACCTAGAAAAAAAAAAATCCCATTCATTCTGCATGGATATTAAGAATACAAGGAAAACTGATAAGATACTAAGCGAAATTCCAGATTTATTACTTAAGATACATTGCCTTTCCTTGTCTCCTTATATTTTACCTCTTGGTAAAATGCATTGAAAAAGACTATATTTGTCAATTGGAGGTAATTCTGAGTTTTAAAATCACTGTAATGAGTAGTGATTGAACAGTCATAAGTACATTTATTCTTTGTGCAATAGCTCCCCTTGGACACTGTGTTACCTAATTTATCTTAACTTTAGAAATTTTGTTTCAAATCAAAGGCAGTCAAACCTTTTCCAAGGAGTAGCCCAGAGGGTGGCAGCCAATAACTGGCACATCTGTCCTAATTTTATCTGCCTCTTGGAATGCCCAGTGACCTACATTCTTAAGATCGTGGCAAAGTCCTAGCCAAGTGATTTTAAAGAAACCAGATTCTTCAAACAAAAGATTTTTGTTGTTGTTGTTTTAACAATACCAATTTTTTTAAAAATCAAGGCATATGCGGGCTTTAAAGCAAAGATTCCAAAGCTACCTGGCCAAAAACTTTAGAACTCAAGGGGCCAAGGGAAATTCAGACAACTCATGCCTTAATCTACCAGAAAACCAACTTTTTACATGTTCTAATTTGTCAGTACTAATTAATCCAAAAGTTTGCAGGAACCTCTAAAAGGTAATCCAATATATTTGCTGTCACCTGCTCTCTTTTTCCCATAAAATTCCAGGGGAGTTTTTTAATAGATAAACATTATGAACATTATTTGCAATTTTAAGGGTTTTAAGAACAGGTGTTTAAAATAATCTGTATTTCTCTCACTTTTTAAAACTGAGAGGGAAATCTCCACAATTTTTTTCTCTCAAAAGGATAGGTATGTATCTTTTATAGAGATATGTTCCCATCTTGTGGGCTTCTCAGAGATTACTTCCGAAAATCATTTTTCTCATGTTTCATTTTGTGTAGTATAGATTTATGCTAAATCTCAATTAACTACACCATTCAATAAATTAGAAGCCCTGTTCCCTTCAACAATTGAGTGAGTTGGCTATACATTAATGACCTCAAACTGTATTTTTTTTTTCAACAATACTACATTTGGGCAATGGCTCAATGCAAAAACTTCTGAAAAAGATCTGAGAAGACTTTATGAAAACAGAAAAATACCACAGCATGTGGCCCTTCATTCCCTCTTTAAAAAATAAAAAGAAATTAAAGAAATCTCATTCACGTTAAGAAAGAAATTCAGCCATGTATCTTTATTTACTCTGCCCCTAAGCTTTTGTGGATAGCTTTTGTATTTCATGCTTTCATAGAAACTATTACTTATAAAGTTATAATTATTAGCACAACTACAGCAATAATAGTAGAAGCCACCTTTTATTGAGCACTTACTAGAGTGAGGTGCTGCACAAAACATTAGTACTATCTCATCTAATTCCCCCAGGTCTATCTGACTCCAAAGCTCTGGCTCTCCCAGCCATGCCAGCTCTATTGCCTCTGAGACCCTTGAATTCAAGGGCCCATTTCTTCCCCATCTGGAAGGCTTCAGAACTAAAATAGTGACCATACCAAGGGGGCTTAAGACATGAGTTTAATTGATTTGTCAAGAGACATTTGAAAGCAATGAATTAAAGCCATGGTAGAGGAAACCTGCACTTGCCCTATAACTCATAATTCATACATAGACCTGCAGCAAGGTCACTATTAGGTTTGGTACCCTCTAAAATCATAATAAATGGGTTACTTGTCAAAGAGATGCCAGAAACAGATTAGAATAATTCTATTATCTAAAAGAGAAAAAAAAAGACATGCATCCATAATGTATCAAGCACTGAAAGAACTAATAGTTTGGATACAGTGGGAAAGGAAACAAGTTCTAAAATCTTAAAACCATGGTTCCTACCCAGTCTAGAACACAGAAAAGTTGCTTAATGTCTCTAGGTTTCCCTCTCAGCAAAATAAGAGGAGAAAGAGAAAAAATTATATGCACATATAAATATACACATAGTTATATATGAGAATATATATATATCTCCTAGTTATAGAGTATGTGTTCAATAGTAAACTGCAGATTATTATTATGACTGTTTTTATCAATGCAGCAATTATTTTCAATATGTGATACAACTATATGCCTGCTTAAATTGTGCCTTCACACTTTAGTGAGTGTTTTAGTGTGACCGCGGTAATAAAGAAATAAATAAATAACTGTCACACAAGAAGAGACAAATGTATATTGTTTAGATTTTGACTTTTTAACAAATCCCTAACATAGTTTTTTTAAAAAGAAAAAGATTTCCGATGTTACCTAATCTGCCATGATTTAATAGTGCTTTGACATTTTCTAAGGAATGATAGCAAAGTACTGCATCTCTTCAAACTTGGAATTTACTGCCTGTCTAAGTCCCTGCTTGTGCCAAATTAAATATACTGTATAATGTCCCTCCCAGAAATAACATAGCACAGCTTCCTGCTCTACTCCTTGGTTGAATAAGCCAAACCAAAGCAAATCATATAAGTAATTGTTTTCTTCAGTCTCTTGAATTAGAAGCTACTTCAGAAGAAAAATTTAGATGAAATCATCAAATGAAGTATCAGGCCATTTAAAGAAAAAAATCCCTTTGAAAGGCTCAAGAAGGATTTAAAAAAAGTCTTCTCATTAATGAACCACTCAAAAGGTCAATTTTGGTTCTGAACCACCAAAACTTCTGGAGTCTCGGAGTACTGGAGAAGCTTTTTGTCTATGAGGCATAGACAGCATCATAGAATAAATGGTGTGGTACTTCCCTCCATCAAACATCACCCAAAATTCTTTGGAAAGAGTCTTATAAGAGCAAAGAGAAAGAGGACGGTAGATAGAAAAGACGTGCCCTGGGGAAGGGGGTGGCAAGGCAGGTTGGTAGGTTTTTTAAGGTGAGAAATGTGACCATGTGCTTATCCACTGATGGATAATACAAGGGACAGAGGAGACAGAGTGCAGAAGCAATGCCCTTGGGTAGAAAAAAATATGGAAAGGGACAATTTGTGCCTTATGGCAGGAGGAAATACAGTAAGCTCTTATGTGTGTATACATACAGGAGCTGGGGAGGTATGGGAGAGAAAAGGTGAAGTGGTTCTTTTCTAATTACAATAATTGTTTAGTGAAATAAGAGGCAAAGTCTTTAGCTAAGGCTAAGGAGAAATTGAGAAGATCTGAGGAGAGAGATGAGATGTAGTCATCTCAGAGCGGGAGACAGTAAATAACACAGGTGAATGTGGCAGGATTCCTAGGTGAGGCTGAGGGGCCACTTGAGAGAGAGGGCCATAAACTATGAGGAGACAGTCAGCATGGTAGCCTGTTTTCTTCTAGCCATATCCACTGCTTGAGTGCAGACATGGATAGATGGAATACAAAGTCTAATCAGCACTGGGATTTTGTCAGTTGAGTAAAAAGGCAAAGGTAACATAGCTGGTAATAATAAAGTCTAGCTCTATAACCTCATTGCTCCTAATGCATCATCAGCATCACCTTGAAAGAGAATTGACATCTGAACAAGATCTCAAAATGATTCATCTACACTTTGAAGCCTGAGAAATACCTGAGTGGGAGCCAAGTGAGAACAGGAAAAGATCGTGAATAGAGAGGGGAGTTAAAGAAATGAGGGGTCAGGTTGTTGCATGGGTCCTCCATGTGGATTTTGCCTATAGGGATGACAGGAGAAATGACGAGATCGAAGGAAGAAATGAACACAGCTATACGGAAAAATTGTCCAGGTGATAACAGATGGCCGGAAGGTGGTGACTGAGGTAAAAGGGAGTAAGGAGTGATGAGATTCATTCTATTAGTCTTTTAAGAGAAAGTAGAAGTCTCATTCTCAGGATTGGTCTCTTGGGCAGTTTATCCTCATCATGGGCACAACATTGTAGCTAAAAAAAGTGGTGGTTTTATGAGGAGCACAGTAAACTATAAACTCTCTCAAGCCTTGCTGCAGAAGGAATGGATAGGGGGAGAGATGGTCTCATCATTACCACAGAGAGAGCTTGGTGGGCTTCTATGAAATCCTTACATAGCCTGCCCCTTAGGAAGGGGTTCTCTTTATATTAAAAAATAGAGGTTTAAGCACTTATGATAGTGGTAGTTGCTTAAAGATCTCTGGGCAAAAAGATCTGTGCCTGCACTAGAGAGCATAATAACTGTATAAGACTAGAGGAATTTGCTGTTCTTGAAAAGGAGAAGAAATATTTAAAAAGAAAAGAAAAGGAGAAGAAAGACAAGAGACCTCAAAAGTCAAAAAGGAAAGGCAAGGAGAAAGAGAAGATGGGGAGATACCCGTGTTATTCCAAACAGTGAAATGCCCTGGTAGCTACGAAAGGATATAGTTAGAAAGGTGAGGCCTCCTGCTCTAATGGAGACTGAGGGTGGGGAAGGACTCCTCTTAAAAAATAAAAAGGCCAAGTGCAGTGGCTCATGCCTATAATCCCAGCACTTGGGGAGGCCAAGGTGGGAAGAATGCTTGAGCCCAGGAGTTTGAGACCAGCCAAGGCAACATGGCAAGACCTCGTCTCTACAAAAAAAAAAAAACAAAGAAAGAAAAAAGAAATAAATAGCCAGGTGTGGTGGTGGGCTCCCATAGTCCCAGCTGCTCAGGAGGCTGAGGTAGGAAAATCACCTGAGCCCAGAAGTTCAAAGCTGTGGTGAGCTGTGATCGTGCCACTGTATGCACACACAAGCGCAAATGTGTACACACACACACACACACACACACACACACACACACACACACATCAGTACTACTCAACTACAAAAAAGAATGAAACAATATCTTTTGTAGCAACACGGATGGAACTGAAGCCATTATCTTAAGCAAAATCACTCAGAAGCAGAAAGTCAAATACCACACGTTCTCACTTATAAGTGGGAGCTAAATAATGTGCACACACATATACAGAGAGTAGGATAATAGGCACTGAATACTTGAAAAGATGGGAAGGCAGAAGGTGTGAGAAATTACCTGTCGGATACAATGTATACTATTTGTGTGATGGTTAAACTAAAAGCCCAGATTCGCTACTGCACAATATTTCCATGTAACAAAACTGCATTTGTACTCCCTAAGTCTATAAAAAAATAAATAGGTATTCCTCCGTTTTTCTTCAAAATATTTAATATAGCCTCCTCTTCTTATGAATGTATTTGTGAATGGGTCTTCTATGATATTGGAGAGAGGTATAGATCAGTGTGGGTCACAGGCAAAGGGCATGCAAATTGAAGAAATTTAGGCTATGAAATTAAGAGCATTGCTATGTTAATTACATATCTGAAGGGCAATGACCTCACCAATGGTAACTATGTTACATAATAAAATATCTTGTTTTTGAAGACTGTCTGTCTGCTTTCTCTGCACACTCCTCTCCCATCTCTAAAACCTTCCTGTCTTTATAAGCATAATTGTTTAAGGGTTGGAAAACATATTGATGCATTAAAAATATTAACATGAACATTATCCCTTAGGATAGGTGCTTCTCTGGAACAGGTTCCAATGATAATAAGAACAAAAGAAGCATTGAAATCCAAAATTTATTTTTAAAGACCTGAATTCCACCAAGTGCAGTAGCTCACTCACATCTATAATCCCGAGCACTTGGAAGGCTGAGGCAAGAGGATCACTTGAGTCCAAGAGTTCAAGGCTGCAGTGAGTTATGATCATAACGCTGCACTCCAGCATAGATGACAGAGTGAGACACCATCTCTAAGTAATTTATTGATTAATTAAAAATATGAATTTTCAGAAAAACATGTTCAACAAGTAGCAAAATGATTATCTCAAGTTCACCTAATATTGTTTAAGCTAATCAATCTTAACAATTTGGCAGCCAAATAATGGGGAGGAAAGGAGCACGAGATCATCAATCTGAAGTTAGGAATTGCATACTTAATAAAATAACACACAAATCAAGGATCACTACTTTTCAGAAATTTACATTCCATGCATTCAAGGTCTATGATTTTTGAGATAGGGTTCAACAAAAAGTGGTAGAGTGGGCTGGGCACCTTAACCAATTCCTGAGAACACCAGGGTCTTCCATTATAGACATCCAGCTCAAAATTCAGACAGCTCGAATTAGATGCAAAGTTGTAATATTATAGAGAGGTGAATTATAATTATCCTGGCATTCACCCATAAAAATATTCCCAAGTCTATTTTTAAAATTGAAAACAGACCAGGGTTTCTAAACATATCTAGGATCCATCTTGGTATGCTAGTTTCATTTAAGCTGAATTTACATGTATTCCTTAATCACAGTGCTGGAGCAGGTCTTTACCAAGAAGAAACAAATTAATTCTGGGCTCATGAGAAAAGACTCTAGTCGATTTCTTATTTCTTAAAAATAATGAAGTTACAATCAGCTAAGATCAAATAAGCACAGCATCCATTTTATGTGGCTGGCACAATTCAACCAGGAAATGTACATTTCTGTCTTTCAAGAATAGACACACACACACACACACACACACACACACACACACACACACACCTATATACACACACACAAATACATGTGCATGTGTACCATATATTTTACCTTCCAAAATAAAAGCAAAGATTCTGAAATTTTTTTCATCTCAAAGTGAAATAATTGAGAACATGCCCAGGGTGCCAGAACCCTAGGTGCAGATGCCCAGAAAGGATAGCTGAGGTCTATACAAAGTTTTTAAAAACAACACTCCATTTTTAAAATAAGCAAAAAAATAAACTATAACCTTTATGCTTGAATGTAGTGAACACCCACCTATATGATGTGATTTGGAATTATACTCTAAAGCCTTCAAACTCAGAAATGTTTTCTCCACATACATCAAAGACTGAAGCCAGGACTTCCATTATTTTAGATGAATTCACATAGATTTCAACTTTGTCCTCTGTTAAAATGTCCTTGAAAAAGACTTCCGTTATCAATAATAAGTATAAATTAGTTGATGAGATTCTTGAGCTACGAGCAAGTTTGATGGAGAAAGTATAGGGATAAAGAGTTGATGAAGGGAATTGAAATCACAGCACTTTTTGTCAAAGGAAGCAGGATCTGAAAGTATATTCAACAAAGAGACAGAGTACCAGAGGTGGAGTCCATCTATCCAGTTTAGGAGTCAGATTTCTTATCTGAAAAAAATAAGAAGATAGAATCTGATTATCTCTAACCAATTCAAAAACGCAATGGCTTTTGTGAAATGATGTAGGTCTGGCTAAAAGTTTAGGGTCAGCCACAAAGAGCTAGGAAATGACGAAGCAAAATTTCATTAATGGTGGTCATGAAACTGCTAGAGGAGAAAAGAAGAGAAGCACAAAAAGAAACTCCAATTATACCCAAAGACTAACTCAATGCATTGCAAAGCCGTTCTACAGTGAAATCATAGTAATGCCTCGGGTAAAGGTACCATAAATAGAAAAGAAAGAGAAGAATACTAGGCTCACATTGGGTCACTGTTTCCTCAAATCTGAATTTTTAAAAATGGTAAAGAAACCAGTTTCCAAACTACAAGGATGATTAGCAGAGTTGATAGATTTCCTGACAAATAAAAAATGCCAACTTTTATGTTTTTTGCCAAGACCACTTGCATTGAAATGATGATAGCAAAATTCACTCCTTCATTCAACAGGTATTTATACGGTGCCTAGTATGTGATTCTAGTGATTGTGAGTAGAGATAAATTGATGAAAAAGGCACCTCTACTCTTAAAAGTGTGCAACATAATACAGAATATATGGTAAATACTTTAATAGATATAGTGCCATGTGATGCAATTGACTAAGCAAAGATTGGGGGTTTGGAAGAAGAGGTAGTTTTTGTTTTAATTTTATTTTTGAAAGATCACGGTTTCTTCACATATTCATTCACACTAGCCAAAGTCAAGAATTTCCAAGGACAAGTTTAGACACTTAATAAAGAACAGCAGCTCCTGAACCATCTGCTTTTCTCAAAAAATGACGATCTGTCACACGCAAATTTTCACTTTGCTCCAACCTTGTGAGAATATTATTGTCAGATGGGGTAGGTAACATTTGTTTTAAAACTGACATAGTTAACAAATCACGCTTTACAAAATTGCTACAGTCAGTACCTCTTTTGAGTGAAAAAAAAGCAAACCATCATGTGAGCCCAAAAGTCACTCACTTTCAGCAAGTTCCTTTGATCCACTTAAGTGTCCTGTTACTAATCTTTTGATGAAGAAATATGCAAAACAGAATTCAAAGTGAATAACAGAACCTTGTTAAAGCCAGACATAGATACATTACAGAATACCCTGGAGGGGTGGGGAAAAAAAAGAAACCATTTTCCAAACTCATATCATATAAACTCTAGATTATAGTAGCCAACCCTAGATTGTTGTAGTCTTACCTGGTAAGGAACAATACTGCCATGAGCTGTGCCCCAACGTTTTGCTTCCTTTTGATCAATAAGATAATTAGCAGCTATGTGGGACAAACATGCCACCTATCAGGAAAAAAGAAAATAGAATAGCTAGTTTATCCTGACTCATAAATAGAATGTTATAATATGAAAGTGATTTCACTTCATGTCATTATAAAAGGAAAAAAACTGTCCATCAGTTAGAAAATATATAGGCAACTGTACTTTCATCATAAAAATGAAAAACAATATAACATTATTGTGTAAAACTAAGTAATGGTCAATTGAGAACTATAAATACATAAACATTCAGCTCCTGAAAAGATCATCTGAAGGCAGAGGTTGTCCTAACAGATGGAACCTTGGTCTAGACTTTATCTTCAAAGCCACAGCAAAATACATCAGCAACTAGGACTTTCTTTTCCCCCATGTACCTATCTCTTTCTACTTTGCATTGAGATGACATAAAAAGAGCCTGAGTCATCACTGAGTAGGTGAACCAAAGTCTCTAAATTTCTCACAACATAAAAACATAACAATAATAAACTTCTACTTTGTTTAAGTCAATTTAGTCAGATTTTCTGTTACTTGATGCCCAAAGCACTCTGACACAAAGGATCAAGATTATTTGACTTTTTAAAATTCACTAGTGAATCATCCTCACTTAAACAAAAAATAACTGTACCTCACCCATCTTAATCCTAGCCCCTTACCCTCATTATCATATTCAATTATGTTTGTAAAAACCATAGATCTATTAAAGGGGTCATCTAAAACCTGAGGGTCAACTTTTGACTCCTGTGGTATTTCATGGACAGATCATGAAAAAGCTACAATAGTTCAACACCATATGAAAATAATATGAGGATAATAACTTGACTCCTGGTGATATGCCACAAAGATCTCATGTTTCGATAAATACTTATACCTCTAGGGCTCCAGAACTATAGAAAGGAGGTGACCAAATGCTTTCCATAGTTTCCAGGAGAAAAAAAAATAGTTTCTGGCATCATGACATAATTATAATATAGCATGGGTTTGCTTTTCCCTTTCTAGATCATCAGACGTGATTGGAAAACCTACGAAGCCAGCAATTCAAACATATCCCAAATTGAAACTGGCTCCTGGAACAACCCAAGGGATGATTTTTCAGACCTTTTGTTGTTTCCTACCTGGCATGGCAGCTGTGCCTCCTACAATGAAAATCAATGAAACTCAGCCTGGAAGAATCTCCTTATTGTAGCAGTCATTCTCCTTTACTTTATTCTTGGGATTTACACTCACTTTTATGTTCATTTACTGCTCTGTCAAAATTGGAACTGCCTTGTGGCAGCTGGTTTGGCTGTACTGCCCAGGTGGCAAAACTAATAAACTTTGAGTCATCCACTTCTGGACTTCCATCTGGTCTTGGGCATTTGAACCATGGAGCATTCCAGGGCTGCCTGGGGCCGCCTAGTGCTAATCACCATTTCACAGATCACTTCTGTGTCTTTCAAAATGGAAAATCAAATCAACATTTTGTAGTAAAAATGCCCTAGATGGGAAGTCCAGGCACGGACAGTTGAAACCTGGATGGTTTCTAATTTCTGTCAACTTTTAAGTAGTTGCATTACTGTATATATAATTGAACTTCCTTGACCTTCATATACATTCTCTATAAATTGTAGGCATTTGAGTTAGACCAAAGGTTTTCAAACTTTGTTTTAAAAAATCACAAATCTTTTTTTTTGTTGTTTTTGTTTGTGATTTTTTTTTAAAGTTTGAAAACTTTTGGTCTAACTCAAATGCCTACAATTCATAGAGAATCTATTTGAAGGTCAAGAAAGTTAAATTATATATACAGTCATGTACCCAATCCTGACTTGTACCCCACATCTTTAAAGTAAAAAAGGAATTTTTTAAAAATCACAAACCTTATATCCAGCTAAACAATACATAAATCCTAATACAGAAGCAGATAATATCCCAAGTGTTCTGGATGAAGCAGAAGCAGTCCTGCAATACCACCCCAGGTAGCATGAACACAGAACACATTTGCAAAATAAATTTTCTTCCAAGGCAAATTTGGTCTACACTTCTGACTCTATTATTCCTCTTAACAGTCTGGCAGATAAAAAGACAACTATTGCAAGGGATGCAATAGTTGTCATTTTCCTATGACATCTCTTCCTGAAATTAGAGAGATTTTTCTCTCATCTGATGTCTTCTCTATAAGAGAAGTGCTTCTTTGATTTAGCTACATTGTAGTTCTTTTTATTTTTATCTTTTTCCTTTTAAAGAAATCCTAGTGAAAGTCACACTCTAAGGGGTTCTGATGCTACTGAAGGCCAAGAATTCAAATTACTAAAGGTTATTCTTTACATTAATTAATCATGAGGCTTGTTGTTTCTACTTCTTTGATTTCAAAGTTAACCAACAATTTCAACAGACCAACATCATCAAGGGCCGCATGAGGTGGTGGGCTGGCTAGGTGATCACAGGATGTCTATAACTAAATTGATGTGAGAAAGTAAGTTGCCAGGGATAGGCAAGAACTGGATTCTGGGCTGGCTATCAGCTTGGATGCCTCATTTTTTAAATCCACTATCTTATTCTCTCTTTTCAATTTTTGAATTCTGTGTTTCTAACCCTGCCCCATTTAAAGCAAGTTTGAATGAAGGGTCAAAACTCATCTCTCGAGCTGTTTCCAAATGGAAAATATCATATTCATTTCCTCCATACAGTGGTAATTCATGAAAAAAAAAAAGCATTTCAGAATTAACAGGCTCCCACTGGGCAGAAGAGTTAAACAAAATGTTGAGCCAGTTGCCATCAAAAAACAAAGTGTGATTTGTTAGTAACTACTCAAAGGCAAGGTTAGGAGAAAAAAGAATTCTATTTTTAAAAAGGACAGCAACAGGGCTAAACTTAGCAACCCAATGTTTAAAGGGGGCATAACAAATCTGAAAGTAATCTACTGTTTACAAGGCTGTATTTTAAGGCAGGAGAAGGCAGAAAAGTCAACAGATATGATGTAATTATGTATGAAAAATCAGAGGTTTCCTGGGCAATTAATAACAAATTTTGCACAAATTAAAAGAATGCAGGATGTGACTTTTAGGTTAATAACTAACTACATACTGTATATCCATTCTAAATATTGCATTAGATCATTACTTTCATTCCCTAAACTTAAGCTTATTATTTCATCAAGTGGATGCTATATAATTTACTCAGAATGTTGCCTTTTTATGGTTTCATCTAAACAAAAAAGCAAACTTTGGTTTAATAATAATCATTCTGACAGCAAAACTATTATTTTAGATAACATAGTGGGTATTGATATTCTTTGTGTCTAACCGGAAAGCCAATGGGGTGGTCAAAATTGATCTCAAAGGGCACAGCCCCAAAAGGTGTGAAGAATAATATGCCAAGTGATTTCCCAAAGTAGTCCCATGAAGTCTATCACCACAAATTCCACTTCCACCAAATGAAGATCAAGCTGCAATAATAGAATCTTTCATCTCAAAAAGGATAACCAACTATGATAGATAATGGGAAACATAAAACCAGAACTATAGTCCACTGCATCAAAACAAGTCATTTTTTCCTCTTATTCCCCTGCATGTCTTCTGGCCTCCCCCTAAGTTTAACTAAACACCAGCCATGCAACCATGCACTTGCCCATATCTCCACCCATTCTCCAAAGTCTATTTCAACATCATCTTTTCCATTTCCACCCCACCTGATAGCCCAAGCAAGAAAATATTTTCCCTATTCTGAATGAATACGACATCTTAACTTACCTGACTTCTGCTGCACTTTCACAGTGCTCCTTGTACTACTATTAGAATTATAAGATGTCAAAGCTAGAATAATCTAGGTCAGACTTCCTAAATCTAGCCATGCATCCTAATCACATATGGAATTTCTAGAATCCACCTCATATCAGCCAAATCAGATACACCAGAGATGAAACTTGGGGAAAAAATAATTTACCCAGTGTAGCATTCATTGCAAACCAGATTTGAGAACCAAATCCTTAAGAGAGTCTTGTCAAACCTCTTAGTATACAAATGGATAAACAAAGGAACAGAGAAGGGAAATAACTTATCTGAGGTCACATAGCTGATTAGTAGCAGAACTTTAAACTACTCCAACTTCAGTGCCTTTCCCCATGATACAACATTATTTGCATCTTCTCCTATTCCTCCTTTTAAATTAGGAGTTGTTTCATGGTAAGAATTATATATTATAAATATGTATGTTCTCATAGTACCTAACACTCAGCCTGAACTCTAATTTCTTTAACAATTGAATTAAAACAACAATTACTATGTGTTTATTCAACAAATACTCTTGCTATGTGTAAAGTATTATGCTACATACTGGGTGTACATTAAAAATGAAAAAGGTATAGTCCACCTCCTTTGAACTTAAGAATAGTGGAGAAGATAGCTAAACAATTATAAGAACCTGCCAGGGAGAGAAGAAATGGAGGAGAACTATAATAACAAAAAGAGTAATATCTATGAAAGCTCTAAACAGGAAGAGGTTGGCATAGAGAAAGAAAAAGAAAACTGAAAGTAGACCAACAAACATTAAATGAAACAAGAGATGCCCATGCCATAAAAGATAAGATAGATAAGTGGGACCCTCATCAAACTGAAAGTTGACAGAGGTCAGATCATCACAGTCTTTGCAGGTCATGGTAGGAGTCATTCTTTGCACATCTTTCAGAATGATCACTTTATGTTTTTTAATTTTTATTTTAAAGATGTGGGGTACAATTCAGGGTTAGGTATACAAATGGTCATTGTACAGGTAAAGTTGGGCCTTAATTTTGGTGTCTACTTCACCTGGTTTGAGATCAGGCACTCTTATTGATGAAGTGTGCCTCCTCCTCCCCTGGCATTTTCCCCCTCTGCCAATCCCTTTCTTATAGTATTATGATCATTGTTCAGAGTCTACTTATGAGTGAGAACATGTGGTACAGTTCTTTCCTTCTGTGATAGATCACTGAAAACTGTAGATTCCAAGTCCATCAAAGTTGCTGCAAAGTTCATAATTTTTTCCTTCTTTATGGCAGTGTAATATGCCATCATGTATATATACCACTTTCCCCTACCACTAGACTTATTTATTTTTTATTTATTATGTATTTAAATATGTGGGGTACAATTCAGGTATACAAGTGGTCATTGTACAGTTAAAGATTGACCTTCCTTTGGTTCCCACTTTGCCTGGTTTGAGATCAGGTACCCTTATTGATGTTGTGTCTCCCCCATTCCCCACCCCAGCAGTATCCCACTACTGCCAATCCCTTTCTTATAGCGTTATGGTAAATGTTAAGGTCCACTTCTTAGTGAAAACATGTGGTACTCTATTCTTTGTTTCTGTGATAGATCATTGAGTATTATAGACTCTAAATTCAGCAAGTTGCTGCCAAGTCCATGTGTTTGTCCTTCTTTATGGCTGTGTAATATTTCATTGGGTATATGAACAACATTTTTTTAAGTTTTTCATTTTAAATATGTGGGGTACACAAACAAAGAAATAAGCTCTATAAGAACCTCATGACAGGGATAAACAATCACATTTCAATAATCAGCCTGAATGTGAATGGACTAAATGCACAACTGAAAAGACACAGAATGGAAAACTGTATAAGAAACCATGACCCAATTATTTGCTGCATCCAGAAAACTCATCCCACTACAAGGGATGCAGACAGACTCAAAGTTAAAAGATGGAAAACAAATTTCCAGGCAAATAGATCACAAAAGAAGGCAGGAGTCGTGATCTTAACAGACAAAACAACCTTTAAGCTATCAAAAATGTAAAAAGAAACAAAAGGATACTACAAATGACAAAAGGTTCAATCCATCAACAAGAAACATCCATCCTAAACATATGTGCACCCAACACAGGAGTATCAGCATTTATAAAGCGACTACTAAGTAAACTAAAAAAAGATATTGACTCTAACACTATTATATCAGGGGACTTGAATACCCCACTAACAGCCCTAGATAGATCATCAAGGCAAAAAATCAACACAGAGATCCAGAACCTAAACTTGACACTCGACCAAATGGACTTAATGGATACTACAGATTGTTCCACCCAACAACCACAGAATATACATTCTACTCATCACTACATGGCATGTACTCCAAGATCGATCACATCCTTGGCCATAAAACAAGCATAAACAAATTCCATAAGGTTGAAATATTACCATGCACATTCTCAGACCACAGTGGAATAAAAATAAATATCAACACCTACAAAATTTCCCCAAAGCCCACAAAGATGTGGACACTAAACAGCATGATGCTGAACAACTACTGGGTCAACACTGAAATCAAAGCAGAAATTAAAAGATTCCTGGAAACAAATGAAAATGAAGAAATATCTTACCAAAACCTCTGGGATGCCATGAAATCAGTTCTAAGAGGGGAATTTATATCTCTATGAGCACACATCAAGAAAACAGAAAGATCATAAATTGAAAGCCTAATAAATCACCTAAGGAAGCTGGTAAGAGAAGACTACCAAAATCCCAACTTTAGCAAAAGAATCCAAATCACAAAAATACAAGCCCAAATACGGGACACAGAAGACAAAAATATCATAGAAAACATCAACAAAACAAAAAGCTTGGTTCTTTCAAAGAATTAAGAAGATTGATGGACCCCTAGCTAGAATGACCAAGAAAAAGAGGAAAAGCCCAAAGAAACACAATCAGAAATACAAAAGATCAAATCACAACTGATCCCGAAGAAATACAAAAGATTATCAGAGATTAATATGTACAAATATATGGAAACAAACTTGATAACCTAAATGAAATGGAGGACTTTCTGACATCACACAACCTCTCCAGGTTGAAAAAAAGAGACACTGAGACACTAAATAGACCAATAACAACCCAGGAAATTGACTATATCATATGAAAACTACCTACAAAAAAAAAAGCCCTGGATTGGATGGCTTTCCAGCAAGGAGAAGCTGATACCAATCCTACTGAAAGTATTCCAGGCAATTGAGAAGGATGGAATTCTCCCCAAATCATTTTACGAAGTTAACATCACACTGATACCCAAACAGGGTAAAGATCCAACAAAAAAAAAGAGAACTACAGGCCAATATCTCTTATGAACATAGACGCAAAAATCTTCAACAAGATTCTAGCAAATCATATCCAAAATCATCTCAAAAATCATCCACCATGACCAAGTAGGCTTCATCCCCAGGATGCAGGGCTGGTTCAACATTCGCAAGATCACAAATGTAATTAAATACATCAATAGATGTAAACACAAGAACCACATGATTATATCACTAGATGCAGAAAAAGCTTTTGATAAAATCCAGCATCTCTTCTTGATAAAAAACCTCAAACACCTAGGTATAGAAGGAATATGCCTCAAAATAGTAAGTGCCATCTACGATAAACCCATAGCTAACACGTTGCTAAATGGACAGAAACTGGAAACATTTCCCCTGAAAACAGGAGCAAGACAAGGCTGCCCACTCTCACCCCTCTTGTTCAACATTGTGTTGGAAGTCCTAGATCGGGCAATTAGATAAGAAAAGGAAATCAGGGGTATCCAAATAGGAAAAGAGGAAGTCAAGTTATCCCTCTTTGCTGATGATACGATCCTATACCATGAAAATTCAAGAGAATCTGTCAAAAACCTGCTTGTACTTTGGCAAAGTCTCAGGGTACAAAATAAATGTGCAAAAGACAGTTGCATT
>CAUYQG010068023.1:0-35819 GCA_963574415.1 Tarsius wallacei
AGCCAGGCGTGGTAGCGCGCGCCTGTAATTCCGGCTACTCGGAAGGCTGAGGTGGAAGGATCGCCGGAGCCCAGCAGGTCGAGGCAGCGGTGGCCGGGAGCGGCCACTGCACTTCAGTCTGGGCGACAGGGTGAGACGCCAACTCAAAAAAAAAAGAAAAAAAAGATGTGGGGTACAATTCAGGGTTAGGTATACAAACAGTCATTGTGCAGGTAAAATTTGGGTCTCACTTTTGTTCCCACGACACCTGGTTTGAGATCAGGTACCTTTCCTGATGAAGCGTGCCTCCCCTGCTCCCTCCCCTAATAGTAATTTATTTTTAAAAGTCTTTGAGTTTTCTACAGGAAAGCTCCTTTATACTCATGATTTTTAGCTTGATCACTAAGGTTCTTTACAGCTCTCAAGTTCTGTGACTTTATAAAAGTTGAGTTTGTGTTAAGCTTTTATTTGTCCTGAGTGCCCAGTCTGGAGACAGGCTGGATTCTATTGTCTGTTACACATACACACACACATACACACATACCACAGACACAGACCCAAATAGCATTTACCTCCAAACCCAGCAGCTTCACTCGTGAAAGCTCTTTTATTTTCAACAAATGGTTCCGTTTCTGTAGACATGGTGCTAGTTTCCATAAAAACCTCTGTGACGCAAATCAATTTTTTTCTTCGTGGACTAGAAGTAGAAGCTGGAGCAGGAGTTGTCGTAAGGGCCAGTGTCATAGAGTCAGGAGTCGATGCTGAGAGTGTATTGTCACTGGCGGTAAGTTCTGCTGCTTGTGTTACAATTTGAATGTTGAATAAGGGCTCGTTGGTGGTGATACTTTCTGGAGCGCACGAGTTAATCCAAGTGTCTGTTGGGAGAGGGAAAAAATGGAAATTATAAGTATTGCAACAGCCTCCTCACTGTTCTTCCTGCCACTGGTCTGACTACCCTCAAGCCCCTTAAGCTGCAACAGAAATGGTCCCTCCAAAACGCACATCTAGTCATATCACTCCTTTCCATAGAATCCTTCAGTGACTGTCTCTACTGCCTACAAGGCCACTCATGATCTGGCTCTAGCTGACACTGCTAGCCTCATCTCCTCTCTTTCTCTCATTGCCGTATAGAAATTCCTTCAGTTCCTTGATAGGCTTCCTCTCACATTGGAGCCTTGCACCACGATGCTTTCTCCACCTTTAAGAAGCCTTGCCTCCTCTTTATTTAGCTGCTTTGACTCATTCTTCAGGTCTCAGACTGACCATCTCTTTCTCAAGCAGACTTGTCGACTAGATTGGGTCACTAAGCATATGTTTTTGTACCTCCATGTACTCCCCTTGTCACAGTTCTAATTATTGCTCCCCACTGCACTGTGAGCTCCCAGGAAGTAGAGACCCTGACTGTCTTGTCATCATGGTATGTGCGCTGTACTTAGCACATCGTACATGCTCAGCAACTATATGATGAGTAAGGAAGGAAGGGAAAGGAAAAGGAAGGAAGAAGGAGATGGGGAGACCAGTACCCACACGTGATGCCACCTCAGCAAAGCTCTGCTAAGATCAGACATTTTTGTGCTCACCAAAAAAAAAAAAAAGTGGAAAAAAAGGGGACTGGGACAGGGATGTGGGTCTGCTTTCCAATCTGTTGAATGTGACAAAAAGGAAACTACCATTTGTTGAGCATCTTACTCTGAGTTAACTATGGCACTGGGTGTTTAAATAGGGACCTCATTTAACAATTTTATCAAATCTTCATTTATACAGGAGGAAGCTGAAGTTTGGAGAAATTGAATAACTTGTCCAAAGTCACATAGCTAGTAAATGGCAATGCCATACAATATATTATAATATGAATTTTTATCTTTTTTAAAAAAATAGAGACAGGCTGTCTATAAAAAGAGACTGGCAACTCGCTCTGTTGCCCAGGCTGGAGGGCAGTCATGCAATCATAGCTCACTCAGCCTTGACTTGCTGGGCTAGGTGATTCTTCCTACCTCAGCCTCCAGGGTAGCTGGGACTACAAGGGCGTGCCACCATGCCCGTTTGATTTGTATCTATTTTGAATTCCTAATTATTTGTGGAATGTTAGCTATGAAGAAAACATTATTCTATTAAGTTGGTTCATTTTACCAATCAAGGTAATGGCTACTATCGAGAAAACATTTTGACTACACATGAACTAAGTCTGTTTTTGTACTATTCACTTTACTCTGAAAAGATCTGTATTCAAGTAGACATCATCCTTGACCTTCTGTGCTTTGATCTTTTAACTAACTACATTTCTCATTCTTGAGCACATGCTAAGTTCTTCCCTCAGAAAAATGAGCATTTTGAGTATTATGGGAAAAAAACATACTAAGCTCAATATACTATTTTGGGAACTGGAAATACAGAGACAAATAAGGCATGGTTCCCGCTTCCAGGATGACAGAGGAAGCATTTTGCTAAGGGTAGGGGGAGATCTTTGGGATTCAGAGGAAATGACACTTGGGCAGAGTATGGAGAATTAATGTGTTAATTCAACAAATACTTATGGAGCACCAACTTTGTGCCAGGCATAGTTCTAGTTGTTAGGGACATGGTACAAATCAGACAAAGTCCTTATCCTTAAGGAGCTTGCACACTATTGGAAGGATAGAGTTAATTTTTTTAAGAAGCCAGAAATTTCAGAGGATGATAAATGTTGGAAAGAAAATTAAACCGGATACGGATTAAACTGGTGAAGGTGAAGGATGAATGGCAGGAACTTTGGATAGGGTGATAAGAGGAGGTCTCTTGGGGAGGTGATACTTAAACTGAGACCTGAATGATGAAAAGTAGCCAGTCGTTGAAGATCTAGGGCAGAATCATTTAAAGTAAAGAGAACACCAAGTTCACAGCCAGAAGTTGAATGAACTCTGCCCATTTGATGAGTAAGAAGGCCAGAAGGCTGAAACAGAGCAGTGGCTCATCTAGTACAGAAGAGGAAACAGGACATGCCAGTCAATAGGAGCAGCATGATCCAATAATCCAGAAGTCTGAAAGTGTAGGTATGTTAGAAAAATGACAAGGAGCACAGTGTGCAATGGAGGACGTGTGAGTGATTGGGGCAAGCAGGAGATGAGATTGGGAAGATAGGTTAGGAGCCAGAGTGTCAAGATCCATAATTGCCATGTTAAGGAATTTGGAGTTTATTCTGCAGGAGAGGGAGTTTTCAACGGGGGCCCACAACTCTCCCAAATTATTTACAAAAGCACTCATACATGACATCCACTGTCATGAACTCTGCCCATTTGATGAGTAAGAAGGCCAGAAGGCTGAAACAGAGCAGTGGCTCATCTAGTACAGAAGAGAAAACAGGACATGCCAGTCAATAGGAGCAGCATGATCCAATAATTCAGAAGTTTGAAAGTGTAGGTATGTTAGAAAAATGACATATTCTCAAATGGAAAGTCATCCAACACTATGGAGCAGAGGAATGAAATGATTATCAATGGTGTGTGTGGGGATGAAATGCAGAGGGAAGGGAGCCCAACACGGGAGTAAAGAAGGGAGTTGTTCCAATTGCAGAGAAATAGAATCCAGAAATGTCTCAAATCCTGAAACTTTGATCTTGGAGATCTTCTAGGGAGAAGTGATTCTCAACCCTGGCTTCAGGGTAGAATCATCTGGGAAGCTTCTAAAAAATATTGATGCCCAGGACCTACCCCAGGCCTTGTGTGTTATTGATGTGTCGTTATAATCATGGAAGGCGCTACACTGAAACTGCATGGCTCAATACAGTTAGCTCAAGATTTAAATCCCAGCTCTGTCCCTTATTAACTGTGATTACAGGCAACACACTTAAGCATCAATTATTTCTCCTGAAAGTGGACATAATACATGAGCGTCATTTTACTGAGGACTAATGAGATAGTAAATGTCTAGGACTTAGCAGAGTGTCTGGGCCTGATGATAATATCTGCAAGAATTCATTTTCTTGGTCTTTCTGTTCATATATGTGGCTGAGAAGGACACAGTATGAGGGATGACAGCAATCTGGTCCTGTAGTCCTTAGCTAGTCAAGGGCACAGTGTATCTCACCTGGAAGTGTTTGGGCCTGGTTCTCCTTCCCCTCCAAACCACAGACATAATTTCTCTAGAATATACCAAGTGATATGATAGATATTAAACACAGAATGTAGTTTGTGGTTTGAGTCCAAGGGACAGTTAGAGTAAAGGGTATGGAAAGGTTTCTGGAGAGATGGCACTTGAAATTTGAATAAAGAGTAGGAGTTGGCTGGTGATGAAGAGGATGGGCATGGTAACAGAGCAAACAGCATGAAACAAATGGTGTCTGTAGAGCATTAACAGCACTTTGGTCTGGTCCTCAAACCTCACAGAGATAGCGATAAAAAAAATAAAATTAATATTGGGGGGATTTCTTTGATCCCCAAGCCTTACAAGGATAGTAGTAAGAAAGACAATTAGGATAAGGTCTAGAGTCAGAGTTATGGTTACTCTGATCCTCAAAACTAATATGATAGCAATATAAAAGGGAATTATACAAATAAAGAAAATTAGGGTAAGGTTAGGAGTAGTATTAGGTTGAGGGCTAAGGAAGTCTGACTCTCGCCAAGATGTCAACACCACACCTCTTTAGATACAAAGCAACACAGAATGATAAACCAGGAATGAATAAAAATGGTGGGCAGAAATAGTATGGAATGGATGGGAGTAAGACTTCTCTGAATATACCTTTTAAAAAGTATGTCTTGGACCATTGAACCATGTAAATGTTTTAGCTATTCTAAAAATAATAATAGGACAACGTCAAACCCTAAAATTGGTCACAAACAGAAGCAAAATGAACCTAAGTTGTTTCAAAATGATAATATAACCACACAGAGTAGCAAAAATTTTAAAGTCATTTTTGCACACAATTCTTTGATTGTGTAAATCCTTAGAGGGATATCTTCTAAGGACTAAAAGATATGCAAAGAAATCTAAAATTTTATTCAGTAGGCTTATTTTCCTAATAATGTTAGTTTTATAATATTGAAATTGTTGTTGGACAAGAAAATATATTAATATTATTTATTGGGAACTAAGATATCCATTATAAAAGAGATAAAAATATTTTAAAAGGACATTAAGAGAAAACTTGAATTGTTAAATTTGAGTTGGAAGTACAAATATAAACTCATCTACATATGTGTGTGTGTATTTTTATATATTTTTCTAACTGTCCACTGAAAAAGACTGAGGAGCAGTGAAAACTCCAGTAATAATGAAAACAGCTTGCATCCAAATCTTGGTTCCTGATGAACATTCCCCATTAAAACAAACAAGAACAAACACACATTAAACAAAAACCAAAACCCAGGACTCACTGGAGAAATAAGTGGCTGATTCCATGTCAGGGACAGAGAGTACAGAGTGAACCTGGGACATGTTATTATTCCAGAAAACAAGAAATTTCCCAGAAAAGGATGGGATAAAGCAGGGGTCTCTAACCCCTGGGCCATTGACCAGTACCAGTCTGTGGCCTGTTAGGAACTGGACCACACAGCAGGAGGACTGGTGGACGAGCGAGAGAAGCTTCCTCTATATTTACAGCTACTCCCTACTGCTCACATTATTGCCTGAGCTCCAACTTCTGTCAGATCAGTGGTGGCATTAGATTCTCATAGGAGTGCAAACCCTATTGTGAACTGTGCATGTGAGGGATCTAGATTGTGTACTTCTTATGAGACTCTAAAGCCTGATGATCTAAGGTGGAGCTGAGGTAGTGATGCTAGTGTTGGGGAGCGGCTGCAAATACAGATTAACATTAGCAGTGAGGTCTGACTGCACAGGGACCATAATTAATCAATTGCTTGCAGACTCATGTCAAAACCCTATCAGTGAGTGGCAAGTGAGTTGATGTACTTCGATTATACAACTGCATTTGGTGGCAGGCTTTAAGTCACAATCCGACACTTATTTTAGTCTGTACATGGCCTGCCCATTATTTTATTTACCACTCTCATCCACGCCTCTTTAAAAAAAAATGGTGAGTTGTATAATTATTTCATTATTTCAATCTAGCAATAATAGAAATAAAGTACACAATAAATATTATGCACTTGAATCATTCTGAAACCTCCCACTCCGCCCCCAGTTCATGGAAAAATCGTCTTCCATGAAACTGTTCCCTGATGCCAAAAATACTGGGGACTGCTGGGATAAAGGACACAAAAGTAAACTAGAAGAAGCTCCCACTTGCCAGATATGGGACAATTTGAGAATCCAAACAAATAAAAGACTAATAGTTGTAAAACTGATTTAAAAATATTGAATACATTGAATAAATAAGATGCATGTGCCCATGGCAGTATAAGAGGGAGGGAGAAGGCGGGGGAGAGAGAGGGAGAGAGAGAGAGAGAGAGAGAAAGAAGAAGAAGAGGAAGAAGAAAAAGAGGAGGAGGAGGAGGAGGAGGGGGAGGGGGAGGAGGAGGGGGAGGGGGAGGAGGAGGAGGAGGGAGGAGATAGGGATTTTCTTTATTAAAGGTGCCAACTAATAAATGTAAAAGAAAGGATAGATTTAGAAAAACCACTATTTCTTAGTCCACCATATACTAACTAATACCAGTAAGGATCATCA
This sequence comes from Tarsius wallacei, assembly GCA_963574415.1. Taxonomy (NCBI): domain Eukaryota; kingdom Metazoa; phylum Chordata; class Mammalia; order Primates; family Tarsiidae; genus Tarsius; species Tarsius wallacei. The sequence goes on from CAUYQG010068023.1 coordinate 6,584, forward strand.
ATGGCTGAGCAACGGCAGAAACAACTAGGTGAAAGGTGGTTGGGGACCAACATATTTTCATGGTGTCAAAATATCACATTATAGATTAACTACTAATTGCCAAGGGCATATTGTTATAGTTCTGTTAGAATAGTAGTCACCACTTTACTCAAATAATCAAAGTTAACATAATTAATTGTGGGACATATTGACATTAAGTGTCTTTGTTGTGATGTATACAATCCAAGGCATATAATATCATCTAGGATGCATTTTTGCCAAAAATGTTGATTTTTGAGTCTAATCAAGCCTCTAGACCTAACTTTTGGTACATAGAAGTACAAGGACTGGAAATACAAGTTAAATGAAACCATGAGGAAATAGACAAATTCAAGTTCTCTTCCCTGGCTCTTTTTTATGTAGTCCAGAGGACCGGGTATCATATTATCACATTGACAGCTGGCAGAAAGGCTAGACAGTTAAAAGGCAAGGCTGTTTGACAGGCACATGCTGGCTACAGGATAAGCAGGCATATGGATCACCAATTCCCCAGCCAAAGATGAAAGGCCAAAGGGGCAGAGAAGGGAAGGAAGATGGTGAAAAAAAATGCTGGAAGAAGCTCTATGTTGCAGTCTTGACTCTGCCACTAATTGATTGTAGAATCTTGAACAAGCTAAACTCCCGTTCTGAATTATCATTGTTTCATCCATGAAGTGAGGGAATTCGACTATATATATATATAAATATATATATATATATATATTGAGTTGGAGTTTCACTCTGTCACCCAAGCTGGAATGCAGTGGCATGCTCATGGTCACGGCAGCCTCGACCTGCTGGGCTCAGGTGATCCTTCCACCTCAGCTTTCCAAGTAGCCGGAACTACAGGCACACGCTACCATGCCCGACCAATTTTTTTGATTTATTGTAGAGATGAGGTCTCATCAAGTTGCCCAGGATGGTCTCCAACCCCTGAGCTTAGGCAATCCACTCTCCTCAGCCTCCCAAAGAGCTGGGATTACAGGCTTGAGCCACTGCACCCGGCCTGGACAAAATATTTCTAAGGGCCTTTTCTATGCCAAAGCCCTCTGGTCTAGGGAACAGCTTGGATCCTACATTGCCTTTCTAGGATGGTTTTTGCTAATGTTGACCTGTGAACATTTATCTCATGGATCTTAGAGAATGATTTTGAAATCTATCCTGTGTGTGACCACTCAGTCGCTTAACCTTCAGAAGGTCAGATATGTGAGTATGTGTGAAGAATAATAAATCAGACAGGGGTTCTTATGGCAAACTGAGAACAAGTGAGTATTTAGTAAAAGAAAAACTTTCTGAGAAATTACTTAGATAAAACCCTTGGGCTGAGGCAGCGAAGGTCTCCAAGCAAGGTTAGTGGGGTGACTACATGACCATGAGCAAATCAGTTCTACTCTCTAGGCTTCAATCTCTTCCTTCATAAAATGGAGATTGAATCTTGTTCTTTAAAATGTCAAATGTAGTGCTACCCATTGAAATTGGACTGGATAAAAAAAAGTGTGGTACATGTACACAATGGAATATTATGCAGCCACAAAGAAGGACAAACATTTGAACTTTGCAGCAACTTGGATGGATTTAGAGTCTATCATACTCAGTGACCTATCACAGAAACAAAGAACAGAGTACCATATGTTCTCACTCATAAGAGGACCTTGAATAATTATTATAATATTATAAGAAAGGGATTGGCAGTAGTGGGAAACAGCCAGGGGAGTGGGGGGGCACACCTCATCAACAAGGGTACCTGCATAATGAACATCTGTATACCTAACCCTGAATTGTACCCCACATCTTTAAAATTAGTAATTTAAAAATGTCAAATGTAACAGATGAATTTCCTCTCTTATAAAGGAATGTAGGACAGTGGGAAGAGCATGGTTTCAGAGTTGGACCTGAGTTTGACCCTTACTAGTAATAAGCCCTTAGAAAAATGTACTTATGTCCTCTGAGCTAAGTTCCTTTATCTGTAGAATGGGGATGATAAATCACACCTCATAAAGTTGTCAAGCTTCAGTGAGATGACCTAGGACAGTCAACCCTCCCTATTGGGGTGGGTTCTGCATAGGCAGATTCAACCAACCATGGATTGAAAATATTTGACAAAAAAAGAAAAATAACAATACAAAATAATACAAGTAAACCATATAGTTTGACAACTATTTACTTAGTATTTACACTGTATTAGATATTATAAATAATCTAGAGATGACTTGAAGTATATGGGAGGATATATGTAGGTTATGTGCAAATTCTACACCATTTTACATCAGGGACTTGAACATCTGTGGATTTTGGTATCCGAGGGGGTCCTGGAACCAATCCTCCACAGATATGAGGGACAACTGTACATTGCTTTGTCTGTAGTGAATGCATTACATACATGTGTACATTGGTCCCTTTTTCCTGTTTCTCTTATAGAATGCAGGGATAATGGCATTGGTAACTGAACCTTGGGAATGCCCTCTCCCCATTCAGTCATCATTTTCCTAACTTTTTTCCTTCAAGGGGCATGATGCCTCCTCTAGCCGGGTCAGAGAGACAGTTTTGGGAGAGTTAGATGACTGTCGCCATGATTGCTTCTGCTGCTGCTCAGGGTTATTCTTCCCGGACAGGTCACAGAACTAGAGATACCCAGAGGAAACATGCCATGTGGAAAGGCTGCAGATCTGACTCACCGGATGAGTTGTAACAATAGGCTGCGTACAGTTTACTAAATGGAACTCTCCAAACTAGGATGCCTGTCCCATTCTTCCCACACTTCAGGTTGGGGAGAATCCGAGGGATGACCAAGAATCCATCTCCAACCCATCCATAGCTGTAAAATAATACACATTAATTGAATGGACAAATGATTAGAAGGCATCATCTCTACTGCTGAACAAAAACATGAGCCAAAAGAGCTCCGGCAGTGATAGTGAATCCAACTGTTTCTCACCTGCAAGTTTCGAAGCCAGCCCTCAGTGCCGCTTCAACCTGGTCTCTGCTGGCCAGAGTTAGTCCCAGCACCTTACAGGCCTCCTTGGCTTCTGTGAAATTCAGCTGCGGGTTGACCTTTTTGTTCACAAGGGTGATCCCCATAATTCTGCACGGCCCCAAGGTGGAAAGCTCTGCAAAGGAATCACAGAGGTCCTCTGTTTGCGGCTCTTTGTTCCCAGCCCTTGGGTTCTCCTTCCTAGCAGAATGTTATTGTCTTGATGCAGCGGTGAGGTCTGTCCAGATGGGATTGAAATTTACAACAGGACACAGCCTAGGCATTTCCCACAAGGACAGCCTACTGGGCTAGATGGATGCTTGCTTCGGTCGGAGCTGTAAATCTCCCCTGATTGAAGTCCATCCTATCCCACTCCATTAAGGTGCCTTGCTCGTCACATGGGGGTTTTGGCTACCGGGGGTGGAGTCTAGGTCATGTGGTTGCTGCACATGACCTTTTTGGAGGCTGTAAAATGAAACGTCTGAGACTTTGAGAAAGACAGAATTCAGGGCTCTGGGTAATAGAACAGTTAGCAATACTCCGAGCCAATGTGGTTTGAGGACACCACTATTTCTGTGAAGGCTGAATATGTCACACTTGTTATAACAATGTGAGTACTCTCAGGTCTTCTCTGACCATCGGGGGGCAGGCTTACTCAAAAGTTTCTGGAGGAGCAGGGCAGTAAACCCTGCATAGCAGAGAAACTAAATAAAGGAAGTAGAAATTTAGTGTCCGACCTGGTCTTAGATCTAGCCCATGTTACTTGACCTTAGACTAGATACCTCATTTCTTTGAGCCTTAGTTCTCTTACATATACAATCAAGAGAGTAGCAGTATCTACTGCATAAGATAGCAAAAGTTAAATGAGTAAATTATAATAAAGAGGGTGCCTGCCATACAGTGGGTGCTCAATAAATCATAAACAACATATTATCATTGTTATCTTTAAAGCATCTTGGTTTTAGTCTGCTAATGATTGACTTCCCTGGGGAAGCTGAGGCAGTTAAACAAGTTAGATGTAAATAATATTTCTATTCAAAATCTAATGAGTCTGAGAGTTCTTTTGACCCCTTTCCTCTGGGCTCTGGGATTTATAGACCTGCATGAAATTGCCAAGTTGCATTATATTCAAGTACATTATTCCTATTGGGCTTTATCTGTGAAAGTTGTAAAAAGGCATTTATGTTTCCCAAGTAATTACTGGTACACAGTTCTGTGTACCGGGTGCCCAATGTTTTGATCACTTTCTAGATTGATTTTTAAAGGATCTTTCTTCTTGCAAACATGGCAGGAGCATGTCTTTGTCTTCCATGTGAAACTTGTGGTATTCTGGAGCAGGGGCTGGGGGAAGAGATGTGCATATGATATACGGTATTTGTGAATGGTTTTTTGCTTCTAGACCTTGCTCTCATCAAGAAAAACCAGAGAGTTACCATACCAATGAGTGTTTGCAAATGGGGTGACAGAGCAGCTTCTTATGACCGTATGCTAATACCTATGCCAACACTGATAATTGGTATTAATAGTAACACCAGTTGCAATTTAAACACCTATCAGCTGTCAATGTTATTCTATGCTAAACCTTGTCTCTTTAAGGGGACAACCGAGGCTCAGAAATATTAAGTAACTTTTGCAAGACCAAGGACATGGGGCAACGAGGTGGCAGATTGGGGGTACAAATCAAAATTATGGCTGACTCTAAAGCCTCAGTTCCTTTCCTTCCTTCCCTTCTTCCTTCCTTCCTTCCTCTCTCTCTCTCCCTTTTCTTTCTTTCTTTCTTTTTAGAGACAGCTCTTGCTATGTTGCCCAGGCTGGTCTTAACTCCTAGGCTCAAGCAATCCTTCTGCCTCAGCTCCCTGAGCAGCTGGGACTACAGGTGTGTGCCACAGCACCTGAGTATAAATCCCAGATTTTAACTATGATACTGTTCTGCCTTCCACTGTGCTATAGGGATATGAACACACACACACACGTGCGCGCACAGTTAGGCTGAATTATCTGACCACAATGTTTGACCTCGAATGTGGCTTCTTTAGCTCATACGCTGCTATTGCTCATATCTCTTATGGCTGCTTGTTTGGGAATTGATCACAGAGAAAGCTTATTTATTATACTATAAAGTGACTTGTTACTCTCTTATCATACTTCATTTTTACTCTAAATACTATTTTTTTTTTTTAGTTGGGGGGTCTTACTCTGTCACCCAGGCTGGAGTGCAGTGGCATGATCATGGCTCACTGCAGCTTCGACCTTCTGGACTCAGGTGATCCTTCTGCCTCAGCCTCATAAGTAACTGGAACTACAGATGTGCACCACCACACCTGGTTATTTTATTTTATTTTATTTTATTTTATTGAGATGAGGTCTGGTTCTATGTTGCCTAGACTGGTCTTGAACTCCTGGGCTCAAGCGATCCTCTGGCCTTGGCTCCCCAAAGTGTTGGGATGACAGTCATGAGCCACTGTGCCTGGCCTCTAAATACTATTATTTAGAATAATGATAGACTTATTCTTGGTGAATAGACCTACCTTTGGATATTTTTATTTATTTTTATTTTTATTTTTTTTTAGTCGAAGTCTCACTCTGTCGCCACCGCAGCCTTGACCTGTTGGACTCTGGCGATCCTTCCACCTCAGCCTTCCAAGTAGCTGGAACTACAGGCGTGCACTACCACACCCGGCTAATTTTTTGATTTATTGTAGAGATGAGGTCTCACCAAGTTGCCCAGGTGGGTCTCGAACCCGCGGGCTCAGGGAATCCACTCACCTCAGCCTCCCAAGGCGCGGGATTACAGGCTGAGTCACCGAGCCCGGCTGGATATTTTTAAAATCATTAACTGGCTATTGAGATGTCAGGCAAGTCAGTGTTCTCATCTATAAAATGGGGATAAGTATATCTTCCTCACATAATTTTTGTGAGAATTAAATTAGGTAACTTGTACCTAGCAGAGACTGAATCCAGTAAGAAGTCAACAGATATGAGTTATTTTATGTTTTCCTATTTCATTTAGTGATTAAAAAGAGGGAACTGGAATCCAAGAGATACTCCAGTATACTCTTCCTTGAGATTTCTTAGGAAACAGCAAGCATAGTATATATATATAGTATCTATGTATATGACATCAGATGATTGTAAATGCTCAAGATATATCAGATAACAGAATATGCTTAGGAATCAGATATGTGTATATGATATCAGATAATCATATATGTTTACAAGTCAGACAGAGATAAATTCAAACCCAAGATTTATTATTTATTCCTGTGTGGCCTAGGACGAGTCACTTGCCCCTTGAGACTGCTTCTTCATCTATAAAATGTCTTCTTGAGAGGAATGAAATTTTACATCTACACCTAACTCTGGATCTCTACATATTGACCCTCAAAAATAGTTCTCATTCCCTTCACTCACCTACATCAATCACCTTATTCTGCAATCACAGTTATGATAACTTTTGGCTGTTTCAAAAAACTTAATTTCCTTAGGAAATTTTTGCCTTTATTGAGAATGATCCAGAGTATGAGAGAATCATTGTCAAAGATCAATGTCCAAAATAGTGTGAATAATGGCAGCATTGTGGGGAAAAGGGAGAGTCCCCCCAGAGAATTTCAGAGAGGGTCAAACTTACTTGAAAGTAGCAGTTCTGGCATTTGAAAAAAAGTCAATCATGTGACTCTAAATTCCCTTATAAAATTAAATGCAACATATATGAACCAACTCTGGATGTCTGTTTCCAACAACTTTGTATCTCAGGACATCTTCCAAGCATCGGAACACACATTTTCCTTTTAATGTGTGCTCAGATTTTCATTTGTCCCAAGTTGCAATGAGTGATTTGTGGTTATAATTTTTTGCCTACATTGCAGAATGAGATTTCCATTCAGACCTTAAAAGCCCAGAAATCACTTTAAGTCATTCCTTTGGTAGGGAGCTGCTGGTTTAATTTTTGAACTTATATTTTCACAGTTTTTTTTCAGGCAATTTTCTATCTACTGCATATTTAAAACATTGCATTCCATGTAAGGTATAGTAAAATTGAAATTAAAATAATTATGCTGGCATTTCCCAATTCCCATATTCCCTGGGGAGCCAAAACATTAAAAATAGGCCAATATTTGGTGAAAGTTACCCATTATTCCCAGGTCTTAGTGATTGCTTTAAATTTTTTTTACAATCATGGCTTGCTCCTTCAATGAAACACTTTAAAAATAAATCATTTATCCTCAATGTTTTATTTCAAAATATCCTCATTAAAAATATTCTATAACCAAAAATGAAAATCAAGGAAACACAAAAGCTAAAGGTTAAAATTCATTTTGGTGAAGTTGACAACATGGTGAAAACATTTCTGGAAGAGCAAGACTACCAATTAGACCCACTATTGACATGGAGGGTCACCCCCATTCCTAGCAATCCACAGTCAAGAGCTTAGTAGGCTGAGGACAGTCTGTAAGATCTTGCCTTGTCTCAGCTTGGAAATCTGGTAAGAAAAAAACTTACCTTCTACACGGAAAGAGCTTTGGGCCAGGAGCCTTGTGGTCCAGATGGAAGCAAGAAGCAACACCAGGCTGAAGCACTTGGCCATTGTGCCAACCCCTTCAGAGCCAGGGAATCACTCCAGATGGCCACTGGCAGTATGAGAGGTAGATGCTCAATCACCAATCTGGATGGTGAGTTCTGAAAATATGTTGAGGCTCACACTGCTCCACTTCATAACTGAGACATCTGGATTTCCCTGCTTTCAAGCTTCTGACTTGTCAAGGTCACTGGGGGAAATGAGTGACGTCCCTTGAACGCCCAGGCTGTACTTTGTGGATGGCTTTCTGGAAAATTTAGCTAATGCTGACTCAGAAAACACACAAATGAGGAAGGCAGATAGCACAGCATGAACTGCTGAAGGTTTTCCCAATTTCCATATTCCCTGTCACTTTCCCTCCTGCCCCAAGCTCAGTTCTCACACCATTCATTATTGCCTGTGGAGCCCATTCATGTATAGATGCCAAGGGATTATCTCTAAAGGAGAGTGAGCATAGCTTGCTTCTTTTCCTCCCATATTCAGTGACTCCCCCCCGCCCCCTCCTGCTCCCCCCCACCCTGCCAGCTGCATAACCTTGTGATCTGCGGGGTATGATGCTGAAGCTCATGAAAGTGAATGCCCATTTAAATACCAAGTCAAGGCTGGCACGGTGGCTCAAGCCTGTAATCCCAGCACTTTGGGAGGCCGAGATGAGGGGATTGCCTGAGTCCACAGGTTCAAGAACAGCCTGGGCAATTTGGCGAAACCTCATCTCTACACTAAACCAAAAAGTTAGCCAGGCATGGTAGCCCATGCCTGTAGTTCTGGCTACTTGGAAGGCTGAGGCGGAATGATCACCTGAGCCCAGAAGGTCGAGGCTGCGGTGGCCGTGAGCGTGCCACTGTACTCCAGCCTGGGCAACAGAGTGAGACTTCGACTCAAAAAATAAAAATAAAAATAAATAAATGAATACCAAGTCCAGGATATTCATGCCTCCCTTTAGGTCTTTTAAATTTGTATTTATTTATTTATATTTTATTGTTTGATAGGTCTTCTTTTATACATTCGAAATCTCTACACCAAGTGATTTCTTCTTCAAAGAAGCAAGGCATATATAAACATTCATATTTACAAAACACAACTGGAGGCAATCAACAAAGCTAGTCATTTTAGACTTTACAAAAGGATTTTTGACTTTAAAATAGTAATCACCACAGGAGTTCTTTAGATGATAACATTCTCCTTAGTAACCTCTCTAATATTCTGGTAGACCAGAATTCAATTCCGACTCCACCTTTCTCATTTGATGAATGTGAGGTATTATCTGCACTGTGCACCAACGAAGTACTCTTTGTTCTCTGGCTGGATTTTCAGGGGCTTGTCCTTCATGGTAATTATGAAGTTCTGGCTTGTGAGCAATGTCTTGAGCAAAGGTTTATATGATTTCTTCAATACAAATGTCTGTATTAGGATAACTAATTATCTTTCATGTAAATAGTATTGGTCATAAAGTTAGATATCTATGTGGAAAATGCCAGAAACAAAGAGAACCGACTCTGCACAAACACAGAGAACTTCTAAGAGACCAGGGAAATAGCCCGTAAATATCTCTGATAAAGTTTTCATTACTTGGGTGAGCACACGCCCTCGTATCTCAGAAACATGTGACACTATCATCATTGTATCAGATGGACAAAGAGGCAAGAATCGTGTCCTCATCATAATTATGCTTAAAGCCTAGCACCATGTCTAACTTTCAATTATTACAAAAAGAAAGAAGGAAGGAAGACAGGAAGGGAAAACAAATAAATCATGGAAGGCAAGGCTTCAGATGGGAGAAATAGCTTATGACAAATGAGAAAAATTACCTATGTTTTGAAAACAAATTACTAGAAGGAGAATATTGTATAAGGAGACTCAGTATGATTATGCTTGTGCTTAATAATGAGTTTCTGGAAGAGGAAAAAATCTTATTTTATTTTATTTTGGATACCCCTACTGAGAGAAGTCAAGCCATCAATGGGATGTGATTGAAAATTCTTGATTGGAATTTGCTGGCTCTCTTGCTAAGTGTAATATATTCAGTCTCAGCTTCTAGGCCTTCCACCCAAGATAAGTTTCCAAAAAGTTTGTTGCCAAGAGCTATAAGCCAAAGTGGAAAGACATAAAGAAAATATTGACAAATAATCTCTCCTCACCATTTTGAGAAACTGTTCAGGATATGGAAAAAGAACCAGCAGTTTTGTCCACTTCTAAAATGATAGCTCATGCTGTAATCAAGGAGAACCAGAAATTAAAGAAGAAAGCTGTAGAATTAGAAGAAAAATTTGAAAAATTACATGAAAATAAAGAGAATAGCAATCAAGTTTCAGAGAAGAGTAGGAAACATAGACTATCTGGACCAATTTTCTTGTTCCCTAGATATTAAAAACAGGAATGAAAGTGATATTAAATCTGATGTATGCAAATACAAATGTAAATGGATTAGAAATTTTGGATTGTGGAATGAAGGAAGAAAATATGGTACCATTCAGAGTACTGCAATGAAGGTAACAGCTAAATTTTAGTTTAAGTTCTAGCACGAATTATCTGTGTGACTTTGAGCAAGTCAGTTAATTTCTCTAGGCCTCAGTTTTATCATCTATCAAAGAAGGGAGGTGAATAATATGAATTTTAAAATAACATAGCAATATAATGCTGTAGTACCTGATATTATAGGATTTCATTAATTAAAAAAAAGTCAGTAGACAAGTATATTAATTAGTCTAACCCCAAATCTCAATGCTTAAAAAATTAAGTTTGTTTCTCTTACAGCACAATCCAATGACTGACAGGTGGTGACAGTGAAGTGTTAGTGGTGGGGTGTAATGTGTTGGAAGGGTTCTGCCCCACACACTTATTCAGGGACTACAGATCCTTCCATCAGTCTCTGTGTAGCTTGACTATCACCTTCAAGTTCTCCCCAAGATCTTCATGTTGAGCCAGCTTCCAAGAAAAGCCAGCAGGAGATTGTGCTGGAGAAGTCTTCAGGGCCCAGGCCTGGGAAGCAGCTGTGTCACTTCCACCAACCTTCCATTGGTCATAATGTGTCACATGGTCCCACCTAACTGCAAAGGAGTTATAATCTAGCTGTGTGCCCAGGAGTAAAAGGAAAAATGTTTTGGCAAACACTGCAGTGAATTTTTTTTGAGATTCTTTCAATGCATTTGCCCATTTCATGATGGGTGATTTATGAGCACCCTTGTCCACACTGCACTGAGTGTTCAGAAGTTTTTGATCCAAACCAGCATGACTCCTGTGCCCTACCCTCCCTATTCACCTGATCTCACCCAGAGAGACTTTTTTGTGTTTCCCCAGATAAAAAAAGTCCTCAGAGGGAAACGTTTTGCTGATGTGGAAGAGGTGAAACAAAAAACGGCAGAAGCACTAAAAGCCATCAAAATCGATGAGTTCAAAAACTGTTTTGAGCAGTGGAGAAAGTGTCTCAATAGGTGTATTGCATCAAATGAAGACTATTTTGAAGATGAATGAAGTTTCAACACATAAGAATAAATACATACATTTTTAAAATAAATAAACCAGCGGGTTTTGGGTCCTCCCCTTGGACTATCCTCCAATGTCTTGGTGAAACATGATCTGGGTGACCTCAATAGAAACTGCCATGTGTAAAGGGGAAGAATGGGAGGTACAGCAATCAGCAGCCAAGTGCTTCTGGAATAATAATGAAAAGACATTTTAAGGCCATTCTATTAGTTTTCTAGTATCGTATAACAAATGACCACAGACTTTGTGTCTTAAAACAATATCCATTTATTATTTCACAGTTTCCACACATCAGAGGTCCAAGGTACTGGCTGGGCTGGTCTCTTACCTGGAGGCTCTGGGGAAGAATCTACTTCCAAGATCATTCAAGTTGCCAGTAGAATTCATTTATTTGAGGTTATAGATATAACATCCCGCTTTCTTGCTGGTTGTCAACCAGGGTCCATTCTCTGCTCCTAGAGGCCCCTCCATTTTCAAAGAAGCAGTGACACGCTGAGTCCTTCTCACACTTATAACCTCTCTGACTTCCACTTCCACCATTAACCAGAGAAAGCTCTCTCCTTTTAAGGGCTCATGGGATTACACTGGGCCTACTTGGATAATCTCCCTATCTTAAGGCCAACTGCACCATATAATGTAACATAACAACAGGAGTGATAGCTCACATTCAAAGGATCCAGGGATTGGAATCGGACATATTTGGAGGACCATTCCAGAAAGTCTGCCTCCAGCTATTCCTATGTTTGATTAGATTCTGATTCTGCATTCTGGGAGCAACTCCTACATCTACTGTTCTCCATGGTACTTCATGTCCCTCTGAGAGGTCCTTCATCATATGTATATTTCTTGGCCACATTTGAAGTGAATATTGGGAGTATATCCTCCTTGGAAGTGGCACAACTTTTGCACTGTGCTTCCTGTTGGTATAGGCTTAGGATTCCAGGGTTGTTTTCTTTTTTAAAAAATTATTTTCAATGGACACATAACTGTGCACACTTATGTGGCACATAGTGATGTTTTGATGCATACAATATGTAGTGACCAGGGTAATTAGCATATCATCTCAAACATTTGTCATTTCTTTGTATTGGGAACATCGAATATCCTCTCTCACAGCTTTCTGAAAATGTACTTTATTGTTAACTATAGTAATCCTATAGCACTTTAAAACCCTAGAACCTGTTCCTCCTATCTATCATTTCATGTCCTTTAACAAATCTCTCCTTACCTCCCCCTTCACCCTATCCTTTCCAGCCTCTAGTATTCTGTTCTACTTTTTACTTCTTTTCATAGAAGACCACTCGTATAAGAGCAACTTTAAAAAATCTTCTGCATATGAGTGAAAACATGCAGTGTTTAACGTTTTGTTCCTGGCTTATTTCACTGAACATAATGTCCTCCAGTTCCATTCATGTTGCTGCAAATAACAGGATTTCACTTTTTGTTGAAGGACTGAATAGTATTTGATTATATATATATATATATATCTATATATATATATATATACACACACACTACATTTTCTTTGTCCATTCATTTGTTATTAGACACCTAGGTTAATTCCATAATCTTTGACTATTGTGAATAGTGCTGCAATAAACATGGAAGTGCAGGAATCTCTTTGATATATTGATTTTCTTTCCTCCCAAAAGTTGTTTTTTAACTTGAACAATTCAAAGGAGGTTTTAGTTCTAACTTCTGTTTCTTCACATATACAATTCCCTTACAAACTTAGATTTCTGCTTCCATTTGGTTTCATGTACCAATAATTATACCTCAAATTATTTCTCAGTCATAATTCTCAAGATGTATTTTTTTTTTTTTTTTGAGTTGGAGTCTCACTCTGTTGCCCAGGCTGGAGTGCAGTGGCATGCTCACAGCCACCACAGCCTCTACCTGCTGGGCTCAGATCCTTTTGCCTCAGATTTCCAAGTAGCTGCAATTATAGGCGCGCACAACCACACCCAGCTAATGTTTTGATTATTGTAGGGACAAGGTCTCGCCAAATTGCCCAGGCTGGTCTTGAACCCTTGAGCTCAGGCAATCCTCTCATCTCGGCCTCCCAAAGTGCTGCGATTACAGGCTTGAGCCACCATGCCCAGCCTTGAGACATATTTATTTGCTTTTCCAACCCATGCTGCTTCCATTTTCTAATTTAATGGTGGATACACTAAATTTGTTTGAAGGCACAAGTGAAAGGGTCATATCCTTAACCCAGCACTCAAAGCACTTTTTAGTCTTACTGTTTGAGATTTAGGAGAAGTCAGGTTTTCTTACCCTTCAATCCTTCAACTTTCTGAATACTCTGTATTTTTCATTTCTGCCTCTAAATAGCCAATTCTTTCCCAAATGCTGCTTTCTCTTGAAATACCTTGCCTGGCTGGACTCAGTGGCTCAGCCTGTAATCCCAGCACTTTGGAAGGCTGAGGTGAGTGGATTGCCTGAACCTGTGGGTTTGAGACCAGCCAGGCAACTTGGCGATGCCTCATCTCTACAATAAATCAAAAATTAGCTGGGCATGATAGTGCGTGCCCATGGTTCTGGCTGCTTAGAAAGCTGAGGCGGAAGGATCGCTGGTGCCCAGCAGGTTGATGCTGGAGTGACTGTGAGTGTGCCACTGCACTACAGCCTGGGTGACAGAGTGAGACTCCAACTCAAGAAAAAAAAAAAAGAATACCTTGCCCAAGGCAGCCAACAGAGGTTAACACACTCCAACACTCTTATTTTTTCCAACCACTTCTAAAGCAAAATAGGCTACCTATAAGCTGATTTTTTAAGTTACCACAGATAAGACTTACCAAACATTTTTGCTTTATTCATAACATGGGTCATCATCTTTCCAGTCCTTGATATCAGTTTTCTTGTTTCCTGCCACTTGACTGGAAAGACAGGACTTCATATTTTGGAGTTTTGTTACTGAAACACCCCACTTCTGGTTCAAAAGTATGCATTAGTCAGGGTAGGCTAACTGCTATAATAAACATCCCTGAATCTGAGTAGCTTAATACACTAAGATTGTATTTCTTGCTCCAGTTCAATGTTGAGTGTGCTCATTCCACTTAGTGCTTCTGCCATTTTCTTGGGTCTCAGAGTTCTCAACGGAACCCTCTGAATTTGATAGGCAGAGAATGGAATAGAGTGTGAAGTTCTGGGCAGGAGAGTTTATTTTGGTAGAACAAGATCTGGAAGGTTCACATTCCCCTGCATCTAGCTGTGAGAGACCAGTAAATGTAGTTGGGCTGTGGAAATTGGGTTGGTATAAACTCAGCAGACTGAGTCACAACAAAATATGTTAATTTTTTTAAAAAAAATCAAAGACCAGGAAGACATGGGAAACCAGAGTCAGGTATGGGGAAAGAAAGGAAAGGCTGATACAGCCCCTGTGTGGTAGCCCATAGTATAATGACCAATGGGTGAGAAACTCTGGTTTGGTCCTAGAAGGCCCTAAAATACCCAAAGGCATCTAGTTCAGGGTTAGAGTAAGATTGTAGCTTAGCTCCATGAAACAAGGAGGCATTTGGCTACTGCCAAAGGTTTGGAAATGTGCTTTTATTTTCAAACTCAGGTTTGTGACACTCTACAGTTCAATGCTAGCACACCTGTGTGAGGCTTAACAATATTAGGAACTGACAGCCAATGATACATCCAGCATCTTTCTCTCCACTTACTCTGTCAGGCCATACACAGGGAGCCACACATATGGCTTTGTGACAGCCAGAAAGTGAAGATCCTTTAAGGAGGTGATGTTAACAATGACACAAGAAACACAACACTCTGCAGCTAAAGGTGGGCAACCATACTTCTAGGGCTGAGCAGAAATGTCAGACTTCAGAGGCATTTGGATGGGGACTTTTATTTCAGATCAATGACACTTGGAAATACAGGTCCTGTTTCTATATCACCACTGCTTTGCTGCAGCTCCAACTGCTTCAAGTTAATCTTTGCTTTCCAGAAAAGATAGATCAATGAGAACTTTTCCAGCAATGCTCTGGCAGATGTGGCTACTCTTACGCTCACTTTTGGAGATGTCCTCTTCCTAGACCTCTGTCACTTACAAAACGGAGTCGTGTAGGAGAGAGCCTGTGCCTGGAAGTTCTCTTGCAGGCCTGCCTTTCTGGGGAGCTCTCTGCACCTGCTCACTGTACCTGCTCTCCTGGCCTTTCACTCACCTTGAAACAAGATTGGGACTCTTGTGGCCAGACAATGGGCCAGCTCAACCTGGTTCCTCTTAAGGAAGGCTGAGATTAGGCATTGCCCATTAGCATCCTGCCCCACAGTCGCTCTCATTGGAATCTATTTGCAGTCTGTCTTTGGCTCTGAGAGCCTCATATAGTTAAATCTCCTTCATTTGCATCTGGATCCCTCGGCCAGGTAAACCATCCACCCATGCCCCCAAAGTCCTTCTATCCTGTTCTGCACTTCTTTACCTTAATGGCACGTCCTCGGTCAACCCTGGCTTGGGCTTCTCTCATAGTCCTTTTCTAGTCACTGTAAAGGATGTCCCTTTTTCAATAAGCATGCTGTTTTAAAGTGGGACCCACTTAAAGGGGTCTCTCTGAAGGGAGTGATTGCATTGAACTCAGTCCTTGAGCTTGGCAGTGGGGTTGCTAGTCTGGTCTCATTCCTGCTGTTTCACACAGTAGACTGAGAAATATCAGAATAAGCTGAGGTTAAGATGGATGTTATTTTTCTCAGTGAGGTGGGATGGTGCTGGTCCTGGGAAGCAAGCAAAATGTCAGCTGTGTTCAGGGCTGTTCTCCACCACCTTGAATGTTTGCTTATTCTTTTGATCAGCATTTAATGACACCCTCCAAGCATCAGCCACCATGATAGGCACTTACCCGAGAGATGGGTAAGACATGGTTTTTGTCTTTAAGGAAAAATGCAAACAGAGACAGATACATCAATAGATTACTGTGATCTACTGTAAAGGTCAATAACGAAAATATTTGGAAAGTGCCAGAGAGCACAGAGGAGGGTGTGCCCTATTAGGCTGAGTGTGGTGGGGATTGTGGAAGGGTGATCATCAAAGCTTGCATGGAGAGTATTTTTGCACTTGGTTCTGAAGAGTGACCAGAAGATAAAAGAAGAACAGCTGGAGAAAAATGAGTGGAGGTCCAGAACCGCGAGAGTGACCCTTTAGTTTGGGGTAGCTGAACGGCCCCCCGGAGGAGTGAACCTGGAAGATAAGGCATCCACTTAGGAGGCCCGCAGAAGAGGCAGTGAGAGTGCACAGAGCCAGGCTACCTGGGTTTGTGTTCCAGCCTCGTGATTTATGAGCTTGGTGTCCTCAGCAAGTTACTCACCCTTTTTGTACTTTGGGTTGCTTATTTGAAAATGGAAAGAGTAATACTCACCTCGTGTTTTTTTTTTTTCTTGAGGACTAAATGAATTAATATCTACAGAATACTGAGAACAGTGCTTGGCTCGTAGTAGGTTCTATATGAGTGTTAGCAACAAAAGCAAACAATATCAACAATAGAACAGAAACAAAAGCAAAACAACTGCAACAAAACCCACACAGAAACCAACACCCCCACAAAACTGACAAGGCCTGAAGGAAGGCGGAGGATGGAAAGATGGAAGAGAAGTCGAATTGGAGATGGATATGCCCTTTCAGTTTTATGCTAAACAACCAGAGAGGCTCTCAAACACAAACCCAGGTGGGAAATTCTGTTTGGACTGAAGCACTGAAGTGCAACTGCACCCTTGCCTTTGGGACACATGCAGCATAGAGACTGAAGCTGAAAGCACATCTTTTCTCCTCATTCAATTGAGAGGTGAGTCAACTGCTGTCAAAGGGAGAGAGCAAATAGGGAATAGACTGTGCTGTACAGCAGTTAGAATCAACATCTGAAACAGAGACCAACAAGTCTGCCGTTGAAGTCATGAGTTTTCAGTGTTTTTCAAACATCTTCACTCCATGTGGAGAGAACTCATTGAACAGGTGCCTGGTGACTGCCCCACACCTAGTGAAATCTGTGGGTTGGCTTGACATGCATCTTAGTTATCCAGAGCACACACTCAGAGCACACTTTTGAGGGTTTTTGGCTTTGTGCACATGCGTGTTGTATGTATGTGTGTACACAACAGTGTGTGTGTACAGATGCATATATAATAGTTCACATCTTCCCATCTCAAACACTGAGCTAAATTCAGCCTATACATTTTTTTTTCTGAGAGACCTTTCCAATTTCTGTAAAAAGAAACTGATTCCAAAGGACAGAAGGGGAGGTTGGAGGATAGTCATTGAAAATGAGATGGAAAATGGGAAGATTTCACGTTGCGACTCCAAATTCACGTCTGATCCTTAGGGTCAGCACTAGTCGTATAGAACAATTCTTCCTGATACCTGACTGCAGAGAGGAAGGAGAGGGTAACCTTCTTACTGCCACCCTGGTGAAGATGCTTTAGTTTTCCCCAGCCATCCGAGCTAGGGGCAGAAGAACTTTTCTTCGCTTAGAGTTCCTTGGTGAAGGTGGCCTCTTGGCCACCGATGCTTTCCCAGGGTAGTTTGTTGATCTTCCAAGAACATCAAGTCACTGTGTATGAATAGCTCCCGCAGAAGGACTGAGGGTGAAACGTACCCCTCCTCTGTGCCTGATGGGATGGGCGGCAGTGTGTCCCCATGTGGGCCTGACACTATACTTGGGAAGAGGGTAGTAGGCTGAGCACCTGGAACAGGGCACTGGCTAGGTGTCAGGTTCCCTATTGCTCTGCAGGCTGCTCGTGCTGGAGTCCTGAGCTCCACCAGGAGTCCCTCTGGGCTGCTGAGCAAGTGGGTTTTCCAAGAGGCCCGTCGGCCTGCTCCACACAAGAGTGATAGGAACTGTAGAGCCCCAGCACAATAGTCAAGACCAGCATCACTGCAGCCATCATCCAGATCACTTGCCAGTGCTGACACAGTTTGGGATACATGACTTGTAAGAAACGGACCAAATCTTCAAGTTTGCTGTCAGTGAAAAAAAAAAAGGTGGGGGATCAGTATATTGGGCACACATATGATACCCAGACTCATGGTTCTGTCTGGGGATACCATCTACACTGTCTCAAGCAGTGGATCTCAAACTCAGCTGTGCATAGAATCGCTTGACAGCATCGTTTGAAACATCCCAAGTCTACTGAATGAGAATATCCAAAGGTAGAGTCTAGGAATCTATAGTTAAATTTCTCCAGGTAATTTTGGTGCCACCAGTCCACAGCCTTGACGTTGGGAGCTACTGGTCTAGTTCACTTTATTTACTTGCTCGATCATTCATCCGCCCACACATGCTCTCATCTATTCATGGAATGATTACTGATATCTGTACTCTCTCAAGCCCCAGGGTACAATGTTGGTTGATCCATACTCCCATGCATCCAGACCAGCATGGGCTGCATCTTGTCAGCTCTTAGGGGCATTAGCGATCAGTTCTAAGTTCTAACCCGTCCCTTGACTTAGTACTCAGATACATATTTCGTTGTTCTCAGTTCCACATCTGTGTCCAGAGTTCAACTGTGCTAAACTCTCAGAAGAAGTTTGATGTCCGGTGATAAATGACCAGGGATCAGACCAACCTCAACAGCTCGACCAGGGATCAGACCAACCTCAACAGCTCCCGTCAAGCCACCCCGAGGGCAACTAGAAGACTAGTAGCCTCTAGCAACCTTTGGGCGACTTATTCATGAAGTTTTCTCAACCTTATTGATATTTGTTCTCTAGTTTCTGCCTCCTTCTTTCTTTCCTTGCTCTCTCCACACTCTCTTTTCTCTCTTTCCTCCTTCCCTTTCATCTCTTTCTCCTTTTACCTCTCTCCCTCTCTATTCTTCCTCTTGCTTCCTTTCCAACTACCTTTCACCCTTCTCCTCTCTCTGTGGTGTAGTGAAAACACACCTGATCAAATGGCCTGCTTTGAGGAGTCCATTCTAGAACTCTCTGGAGGAGCCCTGGACCTCTTCATGAAGCTAGAATTCCCTCCTGTTGTTAATACTGGATCTAATTTTTTTAAAATGAAAAACCGAGGATTATTTTAATCTGAAAATACCGAGGATTACCAGATCAAGATGGGGAAAGTGACAGAAGGACTTTCTAAAGATCCTGAGGCTCACACACACTGCAAGGCACAGGCTGTTCGCTGAGAAGCAGAGAGGTCTAATTCAGGGTTTGGAAATGCATGACCTCCAACGGACTTAAAAACTCAACAGATACCCTTCCTAGAAAGAGACCAGATGCTCAGAGTACTGGGAACATTGACAGGTTTCTTTTCCACGTGGGAGCCTCATCAGATCATTTCAGGCACAGTTAAGCAAAGCAAAAATGTGAGCACATTCGCTGGTGTGAAAATAATTGGCTATTTTCACAACTGTGGGGAAAGGAGTGCTTGGAAATGGATGCTTGTTTTCTTTCCATCCTATTTAGATTCCTTAGATCCTATTTAGATACACTTGGATGCTAAGATGGAGTCTTTCTTTCGGGAAGAATTTCCATGCTCCTAAACAAGCTGCCAGAGGGGGGAGAACCCCACTGCAACCCCACTCTTAAGTGGGACTCCAAAGGAGGAAGTCAAGATCTGGCTTTGTGACCCTAGCTGGTTACCCAGGTCTAGCCTACAAAAGAGAGTAGAAATAGGTTAGAGACAGAATTTCTTTGGAAGTCAATTTTTGGTTGTTATAAGTAAATTTCTGTTTTCTGAGAGTTCTTGGAAAAGTAAAGGAACCAGCTTAAACATAATCTTAACTCCACAGAGCAGGTTTGAACAGGAAGTGAGAGAAAAGGCAAAATTTTCACGTTGCAACTTATGAGTATCACTTGTTCAATGTATTACATCAATGTTGGGAGACTGTGCTCTCTGTTTCAATATGGTTAAGATATTGGGTCAATTCACTCAAAGTACAAGTTTATCCTCCAGAGAGCAATATTTATAACATAATTACTACATATAACAGAGAAAGAAGCTCAGACAAAAATACTTTAATGTTTATGTTGAATTTCTTAAGTTAGCTGCTAGGCTTAGCTCAATGTTTTAAAAGTGCACTAAGAAGAACATGGAACTTTTTATAACTTTAGCCCTTGCTTGCTAGTGAGATGCTAACATTTCATGGGGGAATCATGTCTGAGTGCAGGTGCCTGCAGGCGGTTGTGTGTCTAAGGGACCGGGAATGAAAAGGATTGCCTAGTCTTAAAGACAATAGTTCTCAGGGCCAATCTGGCTTGAGCTACAGCTGAGGAAGGGATCCTATGATTGTGAGTAGGCAGCTTATATATCAACAGTGCCGGTCAGCAAGGAGAAGATGAAGTCACTCTGGGCCTGAAAGGGTGAAGCTACACACCTGTGTAGAATGATGACCTTTTGGAGGTACAGGAATGTTCTCAAAACCAAAAAACTAAATCCAAGAGGAAGCAAAGATTGGGAGGTAGAATGAGGCCTCCCAGGATAGGCAGGACCAAGAGAACTTTCTCAGGTGGCAGATGCTACAGGCAGCCGTTGCCATGTGCTGATGACCAGGAGCTGGACAGAAAGGGACCCAAGCAATACCTTATTTCCCCTGGGGCTTCATGGAATGGGAGGGATCCGCCGATTGCCTGAGATCAAATTAGTTAGATAAAGCTCTGATCCCTGAGCTTTGTAAACCAGATTGTTTATATTCCATGTACGTTCTCTGTTTATTTCTCTTTGGTCTTTCTTGGTGTTTGGAAGCATTAGAAGTTCCAGCCTGACTTAGCTGTATGCAGGGTATCAAAGGACAAGCTTTTGGGGACAAGCCTAGGCTTGGGATTGACTGCATTATGTTAAGGAAGAAGGCAATATGGTAACCTGAAAAACAAGAACAGAGGACCCTCATGAGGGAGGTGAGGCTAGGGAGGACAGAATCTGGCTTCTGGGAGTAGAGATTGTGCTTTCGCTGTAAAAGTTGGAGATTCTTTCATTAGGAGAGGTGATGTATACTAGCTCAGGCTTGTTTGCAAGGGTGAGGCATCCCCACCCACCCCCAACTCCTGATGGCTCTTCCCTTGAACAATGGGGTTGACCTGTATAGGCTGAGACCTCTCACTTTCTTGGGTCTTCCATCTGGGCTCTCTTGGTAGCTCTGGCATTCATTAAAACCTATCCATCTTGCTTCTAATCTTTATTTCATCTCTTTAGTTGTTGCATGCATATGGATGGTTTTCAGCGTTTTCTAGCAATGAGGCACAGATGTACACCCTGGCCCAAGTTAAGCAGCTGATTAGGTAATTACTTATTTTGTTTGGAGTTGCCCTGGATGCCAGGATAGCCCAGGGAATCTAAAAACAAAGATTTTAGTGAAGTGTTCTAAGCAGTAAAGTGTTCTTCTAATCACATCTTTAAAAAGTCAAAATTCAAGACTGTGGTTTGAATATACTAATAGCGACAATGGAGCAGAACATACAAAATTGGGACTGTCCTGAAAATCCAGGACATTTATGTGGTCACTATATCTATAGGGCAGAGGACACCTTGTTTGTACACCTAGTTTATTCTGTCCCTAAGCATGTACTTCTACGGGATAATTCAGGCTTGATGGAACTGGGACTTTATTCCCATAATACCTCACCACATGGATTGCCCTGGAACCAGATGAGATTACTTCTACTCTTCTGCATCCTAAAGGCCAGACAGGAACCACAAGTGGGACAAGATACAGGATCTATACTCTCTTTGTCTATATATTTCCCCTCCTGATTTAGGAAAAAATAAATTTGAGATACAAAGTATTTTTAAAAGAAAAACCTAAATATTTCCAACCTAAAGTGAAGACATTGTGGCCAAGCTTGATGAGTCAGCATGGAAGAGACCTGCTGGAGACATTCATTGGCCACTGAGCTAAGTTTGCCCCCTACTCCATGTGTTGCCTCTGCCCTTGTTCTTGTAAGGAACCCACTATAGGGCTTCAGGCCAGCTTCCTTGGCCCTTTCATGGGGATGGCTGGGAAACGAGCTAACCATGGCTGGACTGGGAGGGACTCCACTCAGGGTCCTTTTCCTCTCTCAGCTCCTGATAACTCTTGATTGCTGTCCTCCCTTTCCATGACCGCCTCTGACCCCTCAGCTCTTGCAAACATCCCATTGTTAGATATTTTGCCTCTGGAATTTCCTCTACCTCCTCTCCAACACAAGTGCTCTCTTGGTTTCTGTGCTACTCACTTGGGCCCCAAACCCTCTGCTGCCCTGGACTGGCATTTCCAAGGCTTTTATTCAACTAAATAATTAAATAAATTGTAAACCATTTCAGCAATGGCATGGGCTTCAAACACAGGCCTCCCACCTGCTTCTCTGGTCCTCTTCCTCTTCCTCCATTTCTTCTACCTCTTCGGGTTCCTCAGGACTCTCACTCTTCTGTTCGTCCTCCTCCTCCTTTAGATCCTGAAGTTCTTTGGTCTTCTTTAGACCTTCCTGGTACCTGGAGGGAAGAAAGGAACAGACGAGTCTGGAAAGGCCAGACATTGAGCATCCTTTCCTGAGTCCCTAGGGGAAGGGACTTGAGCACCTCCAATAATCACACGCTTCCTGTGGTTCCACACAACAGGAAAAAGCTGGGAAGCTTCCCTGAATCCCAAAGCAGCTCATGTCACTACCATTTCCCCTCACTCCCCAGTCATCCTTCCTGTTTATGTGAGAGTGTGACAAAACTGATAGGGAACAAATGTGGGTGCAGGGTCTCCTGATAGGGTTCTTATTTCACAAAATATTCTGTGAGGATAAGATTGCATTTGCTCTTCATGTGACCTTGGCTTCTCAACTATAAAAAAGAGGGTGACATCCACCTCACAGGGCCCTGGCATGTTTTTCAGGAGAGCCAGGCACACGGCTTGACCTAGAGAGGTACTCAGGAAATGTGTGTGAAGCTAATGAAGGAGTTCACCCCCGTACATCCCAAGAATAGCACACAGTTGTGGGCGAAGACAGGCTTTCCAAGGGAAACCCTCTGGTTTCCTTTTCCCAGGATCAATATTACCCCGAACATACTCTGTTCGCTCGTCCTACAGCTGTGTGTTTAAGACCAGCAGTTTGGCTGGGCAAATTTGCCATTGTGTATGTGACTGCCACACAGAAGCTCATGGGTTCCCTTTCAGTGGGAAGCTGTGTCTCCCCCATGAGCTGCCTGGTCAGAGGTAACTCTCTACCTGGAGGTTTGGGCCCCGCTCAATACTCAGTCTCTCTGGTGGCCGACAACTGGTCATAGGTGCTGTTTAAGCTCAAATAGAGAAGGAGACAGTCGGAAGTTGAAGGGACTCAGTTTACAGGAGGAAGGGGTAGCCAGAACAGCCCTAGGAATCAGAGCTGCAGCTTCTTCTGGGCACTGTGACAGGACTGCTCTGAGCATGTGTCAGGAAGCCTCAGGCACCACCCAAGAGGAACTCGCCCAAGGCCCTTGATTTCCAGAGCATTCTGAGCAGTGGAGGTCTGCCTAAAAAGAGGGCAGACTAGTTATTGTCTAACCACACCCTCTGACCCTGCTTCCTTCCTTCCTTCCATGGAACAGTCTTGCTCTTTCCTATGTATTCCTTCCTGATGCAAGGGGGTCCCAGGGCCAGTGGTTGCTTCTCGAAAGCCTCAAAGAAACAGGAAAGGCCCGTGGGAAGGGCTTCTGAGACCTGCTAGGGACCTCGGCGTGGGGAGGTCTGACTTACCCCTTGTTATAGGCTTCTTCTTCCATCCTGGCCTTGGTCTCCTGACCAGTCTCCACCAGGCAGCTCAGAGTCGGCGCGGGAGCAGGAGCTTCACAATCTGCATCTCCATTTGTCTTTCCGCTAGTGAGAAGAGAGGAGGACAGGGCATCATTTCAGAGAAAGGTTGAGCGTCTGAAAACATGACCATGACTTTGGCCTGATTCCTGATTAGAAGTAAAGAAATTCAGGGTCTTTTTAGTAGCTTTCAGATTTTTTTTCTACCCTGAGACAAGATTTTATAAAGGCCTATTCCGTGATCCTTCCTAGTCTACCAAATACTGCATGCCTGCAGACCTACCTTTTTTCTGGGGGGGATGGGTCTTACTCTGTCACCCAGGCTGGAGTGCAGTGGCATGATCACGGCTCACCGCAGCCTCAAACTCCTGGTCTCAGATAATTCTTCCGCCTCAGCCTTCTGAGTAGCTGGGACAGGTATGCGTTACCACACCCAGCTTATTTTTTGATTTTTGTAGAGACAAGCTCTCACTATGTTGCCCAGGTTGGTCTTGAACTCTCAGGCTCAAGCAATCCTCTCACCTAGGTCTTCCAAAGTGCTGGAATTACAGGCATGAGCCACTGCGCTCGGCCCAAACCCATGTTTATTCTTATTCCAGGAGGTGCTGTGAGGAGGTGCGCTATAGTTCTGAGATGAAGAAAATGGGGGCAGACCCATTTGGGGTCATTCCATTCCTGCAGTTCACCTCTTGCTGGATGATTCCACTCATTCTTTCAAATGTCCACTGAGTATGACTAAGTCACAGGCACACTGTAGTGTGCTGGGGGACATATTAGTAAATAAAGAAATAGTTCTTGCTAACATGGAGCTTAGCAGAAAAAAAAAGCCCCCAAAAAGGAAATAAAAAATATGTAATTAATTATAAATTATAATAATTTTTGTGAAAGAAAAAATTCTGTGCAGTGACAGAAAATAACAGAGATAATGTATTTAGAGTGAATGCTTTAGAAAATGCCTCTCTGAGGTGCTGAAGCTGAAGCACAGACCTGAAATATGAGAAGTCAGCCATCTCAATAGCAGGAGAAAGATCATCCTAGGCAGAGGATGCAGGTTGTGTAAAGACTCTGAGACACAGAAGGTGCTGGGATGTTTGGGGAACCAAAAAGAGGCAGCGTGGCAGGAGTTAACTTTTGGACAAGTTGAGCTCATGATGCCTGTGAGGTTCCCCAGTGGAGTTGTCAAGTAGACAGTTGGATATGCCAAAAGGATTCAGAGAAGAGCTCTAGGCTGGAGAGGTTAATTTGGTGTCATCAAAATTTACAGAGGGTACCCCCAAAATGTATATACAATTTAAGAAATGAAAAAAAAAACTGCATTAAAATTGTAAGACTCAATAAAATGAATACAAATCACATTTGACTTCTGCAATTACAAGAGGTGCTCAAAGTGGTTACCGTCAGCGTTGGGTGAAGGGTGAATACTTGATTATGGTGACTATCTCTTAAAATGTATATCCTGGCCGGGCTCAGTGGCTCAGCCTGTAATCCCAGCGCTTTGGGAGGCCGAGGTGAGAGGATTGCCTGAGCCCATGGGCTCAAGACCAGACCGGGCAACTTGGTGAGAACTCGTCTCTACAATAAATCAAAAATTAGCCGAGTGTGGTAGCATGCGCCTGTAGTCCTGACTACTTAGAAGGCTGAGGCGGAAGGATCGCCGGAGCCCAGCAGGTCAATGCTGGGGTGGCTGTGAGTGTGCCACTGCACTTCCGCCTGGGCAATGGAGTGAGATTCCAACTAAAAAAAAAAAAAAAGATATACCTTTTTTTTTGGCACCCGTGGCAGACGCTATTTAAAGCCAAGGTATGGATAAGATTACCTAGGGAGACAACATGAGGGAAGACAAAAAGAGGACTCAGGACCAAGTCATGAGCGTTTCTATACTTGGCTTAGGTGGAAAAGAAGGAATTGACAGAGGAGGCAAAGCAGCAGCAGCAGGAGAGGTTGGAGGAAAACCAGGTGTGGGTGGAGCCTTAGAGGCCATGTGTGTGGAGAAGGGAGAGTTAACAGGTGTGACACCCTTCTGAGAGTCTGAGTCAGATGGGTAGTGACAAAGTGATGACTAGATTTGATAATATGGAGGTCAAGAGGAGCCTTGGTGTCATGATGTGAGCCAAGGGCAGATCAGAATGGGCCTAGTAAAGAATGGGAGGTGAGAAGGGGAGACACAGACACAATGATTTGATGAGGAAAGGGAGTAGAGGAGTTGAAGTGGGTCCATTTGAACGTAGATAGAAACTATCCAGAAGAGGAGATGAGAGATGGGGATGACCAAAGGAACAAAATCTTTGAAAAGGGAAGTAGGGATGAACCTCAGCAAGGTGAGGCCATGTCTTCCCGCTTATAACAAAGGAAAGAAGATGAGGAGGTGGGCTGGGCAACTGGTGAGGGAAAATGAGAGGCTCCTCTCTGAATGGTAGCTTACATTTTCTCAATAAATGCAAGGCAACTCATCTGCTGAGAGTGAGAAGTGGGGGGCCTAGGAAGAATTGAGGAGATGGGAGGGGGTAAAAGAGTCATGTGTGAAAGTGGGAAAACAGACACACTAGAAAATCTAGTAGGACGGCTGGGCAGGGCTGGGGGCTCATTTGAGGTAATTGATCCACAGGTTTAAAGGAAGTACCCTGATGGTCACACCTTCCCCGTGAACCCTGCAGCCCACTTCAGAGTCTGGAATCCCAATGGGAATTCATGATGTCGTGGAGGAGCCCTCAAACAAGGCAAAGTTTTGAGCAGAGCTTTCCACCAGGACTCTGAGAGATCACAGCTGCCACCTTCCCTGAATGCTCAGGCTGCGTTTACGAGTGAGCTTTGTATCTTCCCCTTATTCTTGGCATCCGTTTCCCATCTCTTAGTTTTCCTCAGACCTTGTAAAATTTACATTTCATCAGGCTGGAAACCCAAACCCATTGTGAACAAGAAAGATAACACTCTAAAAATACCAGCTATTCATAACATTTCTCCTTTTGCAAATTACATTTATCCACTCCCTTCCATGTGACCTTTGCCTAATGTGCCATTTCCTATTTATCCAAATGATTGAAGCAAGAGGAGAAAAACATAGCTACAGCCAAGGGCAGGGAAAGTAATTCTTTCATGAAACATATTTACATTCTAGAAATGAAATATTGGTATCAGACTTTTGATTTCTTTTATCTACATCTGCAAGGTTTAGAGGTTTCTTAATGTTAAACATGTATGAAGGAGAACAGCATAGTATAAAGGAAAAGAATTTGTCTGAGGCAAACCTGGATTAAAATCCCAGTTCCAGGTCGGGAGTGGCAGCTCATGCCTATAATCCCAGCACTTTGGGAGGCCGAGGTGAGAGGACTGCCTGAACCCATGGATTCAAGACCAGCCTAGGCAACTTGGCGAGACCTAATCTCCTCAATAAGTAAAAAAATTAGCTGGACGTGATGGCGCGTGTCTGTAGTTCCAGCTACTTGGAAGGCTGAGGCGTAAGGATCACCTGAGTCCAGCAGGTCAAGGCTGCGGTGGCTGTGAGCATCCCACTGTACTCCTGGGTGACAGAGTGAGACTCCAATTAAAAAAAAAAAAAAAATCCCAGCTCCAAGGTAGGCAAATTACTTCACCTTCCTGAACTTCAGACTCCTCAACTGCCAAATGAGGATAATAATGCATACTTGGTGGAGGTGTAAGAATTAATGAAGAGATGTAAGTAAACTTTCTGCAAATTATATATATTATTGTGATGGTGATGTAATAAGTTTATGGGTAAATTTGGGGAGCTATCTGATTCATAAAAAAATCCAAGCTGTTAAATTATCAGGCAATTATTTATGTCTTCAAGGGAGAACTTATACATTATTACTATTTCACATCAGAGACAGAGGAATCCTAACTGTGAACTAATTTAAAGTATGGTAAAATTTACATTCAATGTTCATAAAACAGCTTTAGCAAATGTCCCAGATGCACTCTTGGTATATGCCTTAACACACTTATGCATCTTAGAGTTTTGCTGACCAAGTGATTCTAAACAATACTTTCAACGTTCTTGGGTCACTGCTCTCTAGAGACTAAAACTTTCCCTGTTAGAGTCAGGAAGCCCATTTCTCAGACTCTTATCATATGGATCTTTTATCCATTTCAACTGCCCTGAAGGACTTTCAACTACATCCTCCCGCTTTATCTTTCCAGCCATAAGAAGGGTTAACAGTCAACCTACATATCAGGCTCTGTTCTAACATCTCACTTAAGACTCGCACATGACCAAATAAGGTATCTTTTCTCTCATTTCGATAGATGAGGAACCAGACCACCAAAACACAACCAGTGTGTGACAGAGCTCAAATTTAACCCTGTGCAGTCTGACTCCCACCTATGCTTTTGACTGTACTATCTTCCACTTAATCCACTTGACAGATAAGAAACCCAGGCTCAGGTCACTTAAGTGTCTTGCCTAAATTAACATTACTGGTGTAGAACTCATACCTTGGTCTTCCCCTTCATGTCAAGATGCACTTTCCTGGCCTCCTTGAAACCCTTCATTTTTTTTTTTTTTTAACTATAAAGATGTGGGTACAATTCAGGGTTAGGTATACAAACGTTGATTATGCAGGTACCCTTGTTGATGAGGTTTGCCCCTCCCTCCCCTAGCAGTTTCCCTCAACTGCCATTCCCCCCATCCCCTGGCAGTTTCCCACTACCGCCATCCTTTCTTATAGTATTATGATAATTGTTCAAGGTCCACTTACGAGTGAGAACATATGGTACTCTGTTCTTTGTTTCTGTGACAGATCACTGAATATGATCAACTCCAAATTCATCCAAGTTGCTGTGAAGTCCATATGTTTGTCTTTCTTTATGGCTGCATAATATTCCATTGTGTATGTATATCACTTTTTAAAATCCAGCCCAGCTTTTATGGGTAACATGGTTGGTTCCATGTTTTTGCTATTGTGAATAGAGCTGCAACATACACATGCAGCTATCTTTTTTGTAGAATGATTTGAGTTCCTCTGGGTATAGTCCCAATAGGGGAATTGCTGGGTCATATGGAAGGTCAATTTCTAGTTCTTTCAGAAATCGCCACAGTGTCTTCCAGAGAGGTTGCACTAGTTTGCATTCCCACCAGCAGTGTAGAATTGTTCCTTTTTCTCCGCATCCTCGCCAGCATCTGTTGTTGTTTTATTAATGATGGAAGGATGGCACCTCTTAATGAGATAGGGCAATTGGTGGGGACAGCAGGTTTGAGGAGGAAAAGGATGTGCTCATTAAAAAAAAAACTTTTTAATTTTAGAAAAATTAGACTTACAGAAAAATTTCAAAATAGTACAGTGAATTTCTGTGCCCAGCTTCCCCTAATTGTGAACATCTATGTACAATGAACAAAACCAGGGACAGAATCCTGATATAATACTATACTATTATAGAATTTAAATTTAAATTTACTTAAATGTTGCTAGCTAAGGTGCTCAATTTTTTGTTCTTTGGGTTGAGGTGCTAACAGACATATTTAGGGGCTCAGAGTTATAAAATGTATA
>CAUYQG010068024.1:0-24908 GCA_963574415.1 Tarsius wallacei
TAGCCGGAACTACAGGCGTGCGCTACCACGCCTGACTAATTTTTTTTTTTTTTGATTTATTGTAGAGATGAGGTCTTGCCTGCCCAGGCGGGTCTCGAACCCGCGGGCTCAGGCAATCCACTCACCTCAGCCTCCCAAGGCGCGGGATTACAGGCTGAGCCACCGAGCCCGGCTGATAAATACCTTTTTATGTATATCTGTACCGTTTAATTTATTGCAAATGTCTTGGGTCACTCTTTTAATTATATAAATGCGAAATTCAATTGTGTTTTAAAACACATTTTCCTTTACAACCCCTAGAATGATGATATAACTTTTGGTCCTCATGTCACTCATATTCAGTTCACTCCAGACTTCTCTCGGATTTCAGAACGAAGTACAGCATGTGATCAAATAATTAGCACAGTAGCGGTGTTTCTAAAGACTTTTCCATAGGAGAGTGCTAAGCTTCAAATTAAGATAATGGCTAGCCACATATGATCTGGGAGGAAGCTGGAGATGGCAGCGGCAGGAAGCTGATACAAAATATTCAATATCGTTAAATTAACCCAGCTAACGCAATGACTTTGGGTACTTTCATCAGAGCATACGACTTCCAAGACAAATACAACAACAGCAAAACATCACAGGGCTTTTCTTTTCCCCCGACCTGCAATGTTTCATGGAGACAGAAACAAAAACGAGAACAGAACCCAGTGTCTTATTTATGCATGCTGAAAAATGTTGCCATGATGCACTTCATGGCCAGCAGATCAGCTTGTAAGATTTCGGAGTGTTTGAAATGTGACTCAAACATAGGAAGTGTTCGTTGTTCTGATAAGCTGTAATCGAATTATTCCTCAAAGGTGCATTTTTAAAGGATTGCGGCTGAGCATGTTGACACAGGTGTCATAGGAGTGTGGTGCGGTGATTCTGCTCATGCTGGTAGCACATCATGTTCACATCATGTTTCCAAATTTCACTTACAGATAAGGACTGTGAGTAATTGTAACATGAAGTGGTAATCTACCGCTGATATGTGAACATAGAGGAACCTAAATTACAAACATCATTCAACTGAAGTCTTAGAATGTAGGGTGGAGGCCTGGGTTTCTAAAGCACAGAAGATACCTGCTTGCAAAGAAAAATTTGCACTCAAGCCATTGTATGAAATTAATCTTTAATAAGTGTAGAGTAATTCTGCTGGCAATCGATGAATGTGTCATTGGAGATAACTTTTTCAAATTTTTACATGAAAAATTGATTATGCTATAAGAAAGGTGGTATATGATTTTAACTTATATTATGCCTCAGTAGATTAAATTTTAAATAATGCTTGACTAAAAAACAGTTGCAATATATTTTGATGCTCTTCTTATCACATAATATATGTGAAATCAGTTATGTCAAGTTGAATTGAATGTAAACATTCAATAAATGTTGCATGCAAAGGAGTTTTATAATAGTAAGTAAAGGTGTTTTAAAGAATTACATAACTAAAGGTTGTACAGTTCAGTGGCTTCTATGCCAAGTCTGCCATTGCACACTTTAAGATAATTCCTCGACCTCATTCTAGTCTGCATAATCTGGTCCTCTGCATTTGGCCTGAGAAACCTCATATTTAAAAATAGCTTCTCTGGTGACTTTGATGGTGATCCTTCCTTTTTTCACCTTTTGGATAGAGGCCAGCTCCCCTCATGTGTAGATAAGGAACTGAAGACTGAGAGAGTTAAGACTAATGTTCAATAGGAGATTAGAACCCTGTCTGATAATTTGCTGCATTGGATAGCATCTTGGTCGCTGGGGTTTTCTTTGGCAAAGAATTCTGAGGAAGCATAATTGAAAACAATACAAATGAACATGTAAGTATATATATAGATATATAGATACGTATCACAAGATATTGGCCTGGAAAAATGACCCATTTTATTTTATTAAGGATAAGGAATCTCTTCTCTCTTAGCCTTAATAAAAAGGAAGCTCACAAAGCATATGAATCCTTCCTTTACCTAATGAATTGTCAAACTTACCTTGATATAATAGGGCTAATGAAAATCAATGAAAAAATACAATTTAATTTCTCTTACTTCCTTTAAAATTTATATTTATTATTTTAAGCAATTTCTAATAATTTCATTGACTTTATAGCTGTCTCTATTCTTATGACTATATAATATTATTCACAGAAAAACATGTATAATTGGATTTTTCTTTGTGGAACAGCAATCTTCCTACCTTTAGAATTTAAAATTTTCTTAATTTATTTTTTCATTTTCCTTCCTTTCTTCCTTCTTTGTTGCTCAGTGCAATTTTACTGCAATGGAATTTAAAAGCAGCACATGGAAGTGGAATGTTCTCTAAATATTAATATTTACAGTGGTAGATTGATGACTTTATAAGAAATTATTTACTTACCCAAAAGTGATATGCAAATATGGGATATTTTGTCAGAAAATGTACAAAATAATCACATAACAAATAAAACATGTGCTCAGCTTAATTGGACCATAAGACATGATCTTGAGTAATTGATGTAGTCTCTGTTTCTCCATCTTCTCGAATGTAAAATGGAATTATAATAACACATAATGCATGGGGTTGCTGTGAGGAGTGGTCAGGATGGAAGTGCAGTGCTCAGATCTTCTTGATCAAAAGTGGCTGTAAGGAGGAACAGCAGAGTTGATTGGCCTCGCCAGTTGTCACCCCTGAATTCGACTCTGCATCTGCTTCTACCAGAATGCTTCCAGCTGATGATGACCATGGTGGAGGCTCGAGTGCCCTGCCGTGTTGCAGTATCTGGGAACTCACCCACAAACAACCATGGCTCCTGGACTCCCCGGCCATTTCACTTGATCCTTCTTAGAACTGTGTTGCAGTCTGATTCTTCCAGTTTCCCCATCCTTTCTTTCCCCTCTCCTGTCTCAGTTGTCACACCTGCTTTGGGGCTGAAGGCTCTCCTTGCAGACTCCTGCTCCTTCATCCTTATCCTATACAGGCTTTTCGTCTAGAATATACCATTTGCATCAAATCTGGTCACAGTGTCTGCTGGTTTTGGGGGCCCCTGATTAAGACAGGGGAATCGTTCATTTTATATCCATAAATACATTTAGAATATTGGCTGCACATGGAAAAAATTATACAAATGTTTCTTATAAAAAAAATAAGAATAGGTTTTGAATAGTACCATGAGAGCTTATATAAAATATATATACAAGAGACAAACTCAACAGATAATTAAAAACTATTATTCTAGAACATGACAAAAAAATGTCATTACCAGCCATCTTCTTACCAGTATTATTTTGGAAATCGAGTCTCCAAGCTCTTAGCTAAAGAGTTAGTGGTAAATTTATTTTCTCTAACGAGGAGTTATATCACAGTTACTTTATCTTCTCATGAAACCATTCGTCTAGTGTCAAGAAAAACAACCTGTAGAACAAATGCAACATTGTAACCGCACGGTTTCCCAAGCATTGTATTGAGAGGACCTGGTTTGTTTAACTTGGTAGAGCATTAACTGAGAGTGTAGCAGCATGTGCTTAATTGGCGTTAGGCAGTGTGTTGTGGTGTGCGGCGGTCAATAAGACAAAGGACCTTGGGAGCGACGAAAAATTTTCCTTCATTTTGGGCAGGGGGAAAAGGAACCATGCATAGAGCTAATCAGATCTACCGAAGGAGAAGCAATAATTAATACTAATTAAAACACACAGCTGCTTGTATCCGTGTTAACTCAACATGGCTTATTAAAGAACAATTTGTCCACAGAATTGTATTACAAGGACCTAAATATCTCCCCCAATGATTCTTAACAATGCACATAATTCTTATTAATTTATCAACATGTACATTTATTGAATTTTCTTCTGCAAAACTTGCACATGGAAGGAAAACAGCCTTCCTCTTATTCCTTCCAGAGCTTTCTCTCTTGCCCATTTACGGTGTGATCAGGATCAGCTAGTGGGTGAGTAGCAAGATACTTACTTCTTTGGACAAAAACAAGGTAAGAAACTGGCTTTGAAACCTGGAATTACCATTTAATATACTCTGGGGTCCCAAGACTCTTTCAAGTCTAAGATTCTTCTTATTAAATAATACAATCTGTTTTAAGTGTGAATAATGACAGACTTTTTAAATGTTGCCAGGAAATGTTATCCACATGAGTCTCCCTCTCTGTGCATGTCTCTACTGATTCTCCAACCCCTGTGCCTCCTATTCTAAACTTGGTGGTTAATTCATCTAAAGCCACTGCCAGCCTAAAACGTGCTTGGCTTGGAGCAATTAATCTTGTGTTGGTTTTTAGGCTCATTGCTCAAACCGATGAGGCCTTCAACACAGTGGAAAACAGGGAATTGTGCTGAAGAGCAAGAAAATGAGGCATTTGGGCCAATTTCTTGTTTCACAGGTCTTCAGAGTCTCATTGGTCTTGAATGCCTTTGTCACTGCTCTCAGAGACCCTACACACCTACACCTAGCAGGGACCCCGTCTAGTCACCTCGAGGTGACTCCAGGTGCAGTCTTTTTCTGTTATTTCTTTCTTTCTTTTTTTTTTTGAGTTGGAGTCTCACTCTGTCGCCCAGACTGGAGTGCACTGGCCGCTCCCGGCCACCGCAGCCTCGACCTGCTGGGCTCCGGCGATCCTTCCGCCTCAGCCTTCCAAGTAGCTGGAACTACAGGCACGCGCTACCACGCCCAGCTAATTTTTTAATTTTATTGTAGAGATGAGGTCTCGCTTGCCCAGGCGGGTCTCGAACCCACGGGCTCAGGCAATCCACTCACCTCAGCCTCCCAAAGGCGCGGGATTACAGGCTGAGCCACCGAGCCCGGCTTTTTCTGTTATTTCATCATCCCCAGTAGGCCACTGAGAGCTAGAGTTTGAGGAATCCTGTGAAGATAGCATATTTTTACTAGGTGTATCCACTCTCAGCCACTTTACTTATTCCTGGAAGGAGCACAATCATACAGAAAGTTCAGCAAAAGAAGAAAAAGGAAAAACAATTCCAGCTTGCCAAGCAGTTTTCAGTTAATAGCTGCTCTTGGCCACCTGGCATTTGGGGGGCATCTCTGTACTCAGGCAGAGATCCACAGGTGTCTAACAGGTGCACTGCACCACCCCACCAGGGATGTCCCCCACAGACCCTTAATTTCCCTCACCCATTTCTAGGCCTCTCAGTTTGGGCAGGATTACCAAGTGTTCCGTGGTGTACAGGTCTATGCAAACCTACCTCAAGACCAAGAGGACTGAGAGGCTGAAGAAAGAGGCTGACAGATTCAGTTTCTCAGAAAATAATAATAATGACTTGCCAAAAGAAGCAATGTCTCCAGTGGTTGTGTGACAGCGGGTCCCCACATCTGACCCTCCAGAAATTATCTTTTAAATAGCAAGTTTTTAAAGTAACACACGTGTAGCTAGTCGTGTCTCGGACTTCATTGCTAAAACTTGTGATTCCTAGGAATGTTAGGTAAGCATCTTTATGAGGGGTTATTTATGCTACAGGCATTGTTTAAAACCGTTGTCACCGAACACCTTGCTATGCAGGAGTCAAATGTTGGTCATTATTCACTTCAAGATGGCATCATTCTTGCCATGCAATAGGCTGCTTTGCTACACAGGTGTTCCATGTTTTGTTGCAATTTGTTTTCTTGCGCTTCAAAGATATAGTGTTTATTTACAACTCAAAGGTTTGTGGCAGCCTTGCATTGAACCAGTCTATTGCTGTCACTTTTCCAATTGCATGTGCTCACTTCACGTCTTTTGTCTCATTTGGTAATTCTCTTAATGCTTCCAGCTTTCTCAGTAAGACCATATTTATTGTGGAGATCTGTGATCAGTTATCACTGTTGTTACTATTGAAATTGTTTTGGGACGTCATGAATCACGCCCATATAAGACAGGGAACTTAGTAACTGTGTGTGTCCTGATTGTTCCACTAGTCAGCTGTTCTCTTACCTCTCTTCTTCTCCTCAGGCCTCTTTGTTCTTTGAGAAATGTTGACAAACCCAAAATTAGTAGAAGAAAATAAATAATAAAGATTAGGACAGACATAAATACAATTGAACTCTACCATCCTATAAATAACCACACAAAAATGATAAATGAAATGAAAAGTTGGTTTTTGAAAAGATAAACAAAATGGACAAAACTTTAACCAAACTAATTAAGAGAAAAAGAAAGAATAATGAAATAAATGATACAAGAGATGAAAAAGGAGACATTATAACTGACACTGCAGAAATTCAAAAGATTATAGGAACAACTATGAGCAGCTATATACCAACAAATTGGAAAACCTGGAAGTGAATGAATAGAACCTACCAAACTGAACTATGAAGAAATCAAAAACCTGAATCAACAAATAGAAAGTAACACAATTTAAGCTGTAATAAAAAGTCTCACATCAAAGAAGAACCAGGAACCCAATGGCTTCAGTTCTGAATTTTGCCTAACATGTAGGGAAGAACTAATGTCAGTTTTACTCAAACTGTTTCCAAAAATAGAAGAGGAGGGGACACTTCTAAACTCGTTTTACAAGGCCAGCATTACCCTGATTAAAACAAAAAAGACAAACAACAAAAAAGAAAACCACAGGCCAATATCTCTGATGGAAATTGACGCCAAAATTCTCAACAAGTACTCGCCAACTGAATTCAACAACACATTAGAAAGATAATTTATCATTACCAAGTGGGATTTATCCCAGTGGTGCAAAGATGGTTCCACCTATGCAAATCAATCAATGTGACACATCAACAAAATAAAACACAAAAACCATATGGTCATTTCAATTGATGCTGAAAAGTATTAGATAAAATTCAACATATTTTTTAGGATAAAAACTCTAAAAACAACTGCGTTTAGGATCACACCTCAGCACAATAAAAGCCATATAGGACAGACCCACAGCTAGCGTTACACTAAACAGGAAAAATATGAAAACCTTTTCTCTTAGATCTGGAACAAGACAAATATGCTCACTTTACCTACTTTTATTAACATAGTACTGGAAGTCCAAGCTAGAGCAACTTAAAAAGAGAAAGAAACAAAGGGCATCTAAATTTGAACAAAAGTCAAATTATCCCAGTTTACAGGTGATATGCTCTTATATTTAGAAAAACCTAAAGAATCTACCAGGAAAACCTTTAGAACTGATGAAAAAAATTCAATAAAGTTGTAGGATTCAAAATCAACATAGAGAAACCAGTATCATTTCTATGTCCCAGCAGTGGACAAGCTAAAAAATAAATCAAGAAAATAATTCCATTGATATTAGCGACAAGTAAAATGAAAAATCTAAGAATAAACTTAACCAAGAAGTGAAAACTGTCTGCAATGAAGATAATAAAACATAGATAAAATAAATAGAAGAGGGCACACACACACACAAATGGAAAAATATTCTATGCTCATGGATTGGAATAATCAATGTGTTAAGATGCACATATTATTCAAAGAAATCTACAGGTTCACTGAAATCCCTATAAAAAATACCAATGAAATTATTCACAGAAATAGAAAAATTAAGTCAAAAATATGTATGGAACCACAGAAGACTCAGAATAGCCAAAGCTATTTTGAGCAAAAAGAACAAAACTGGAGAAATTACATTATTTGACTTAAAATTATACCTCAGAGCTATAGTAACCAAAACACCACGGTAATGGCATTAAAATGACACAGACCAATGTGCTGGTCAGATTTTTTTCCTTTTCATAAGAAAAAAAATTAGTTATATGCTACTAACAGAATAGAGAACCCAGGAATAAATCCATATATCTACAGCAGTGAACTCATTTTTAACAAAGGTGCCAAATATATACAGGGGAAAAGACCAGTCTTTTTTTTTTTTTTTTTTTTCTTTGAGTTGGAGTCTCACCATCGCCCAGACTGGAGTGCGGTGGCCACTCTCGGCCACCGCAGCGTCGACCTGCTGGGTTCCAGCGATCCTTCTGCCTCAGCCTTCCAAGTAGCTGGAACTCCAGGCACACGCTACCATGCCTGGCTAATTTTTGATTTATTGTAGAGATAAGGTCTCGCCAAGTTGCCCAGGCAGGTCTCGAACCCTCGGACTCAGGCAATCCACTCACCTCAGTCTCCCAAAGGTGCGGGATTATAGGCTGAGCCACCGAGCCCGGCTTAGAACAGTCTTTTCAATAGATAGTGTTGGAAAAACTGGATATTTATTTGCAGAATAATAAAACTAGACCCCTATCTTTCATTCTACACAAAAATCAAATCAAAATGGATTAAAGGCTTACATCTCAGACCCCAAACTATTAAACTACAGAAAGAAAGCACTGGAGATTCTCCAGGACATTGGCCTTTGCAACTATTTTTTTCAAGCAATACCTCAAAAGCACAGGTAACCAAAGGAAAACTGGATGAATGAGAATACACCAAGCAAACAACCATCTGCACAGCAAAAGAAGCAATAAAAAAAGAGAAGAGAAAATCAACAGAATAGGAGTAAATATTTGCAAACGACCCATCTGTCAAAGGATAAATAACCAGAATATATACAAGGAGCTCAAACAAGTCAATGAAAAAAAATTTAATACTATCGTTAAAAAATAGGCAGAATGTCTGAATAGACATTTTTCAAAAGAAGATATACAAATGGCTAACC
This sequence comes from Tarsius wallacei, assembly GCA_963574415.1. Lineage (NCBI taxonomy): Eukaryota > Metazoa > Chordata > Mammalia > Primates > Tarsiidae > Tarsius > Tarsius wallacei. The sequence goes on from CAUYQG010068024.1 coordinate 8,601, forward strand.
CGAATATGAAAACATGCTCAACATTATTAATAATCAGAGAAATGCAAATCCAAACTACAACGAGATATCATCTGTCCCCATTTTAAAATGACTTTTATCCAAAAGACAGACAATAACCAATGCTGGCAAGGATGTAGAGAGAGGGAAGCCCTTGTACACTGGGGTGGGAATGAAAATTACTATAACCACTATGAAGAAGAGTATGACCTTCCTCACAAAAGTAAAAATAGAGATACCATAGGATCTGTCACCCCCATTGCTAGGTGTATACTGAAAAGAAAGGAAGTCAGTATATTAAAGCGATATCTGCATGCCCGTGTTTATTGCAGCACTATTGACAATTGCCAAAATAGGGAATCCACCTCAGTGTCCACCAACAGATGAATGAATAAAGAAGATGTGGTACATACACACAGTAAAACTACTTAGCCATAAAAAAAAGAATAAAATCCTGTTGTTTGCAGCAACATAGATGCAACCAGAGGTCATTGTGTGAAATGAAATAAACCAGGCACAGAGAGACAAATGATTTCATGTTCTCATTCACACGCAGAAGCCAAAATTGGAGACATTTCAACGCGTGGAGATAGAGAGCAGAATGATGTTTACCAGAATCCAGTGAGGGTAGTGGGGAGGGCGAAGGCCAAGTAAGGATGGTTAATGGCTAGAAAAACATAGTTAAATAGAATGAGTAAGATTTAGGATGTGAGCACAGCATGAGGACTATGGTCCGCTATAACATAGTGTGTATTTTGAAATAACTAAAACAGCAGAATTGGAAGGTCGCCAAAACAAAACAAAACAAAACAAATACTTGAGGTGACAGACATCCCAGTTACCCTGATGTGATAATTACCTTTGTTTGGCAGTATCAACACATCACATGTATCTCATATATATGTACACCTCCTGTGTACCCAGTATCATTAAAAATAAATAAGAAAGTTCCTAATACACATGCGATGAAATATTACTTAATACATAGTAACAAGATATTAATGTATGCAACAAAGCAAACCTCAAAAGGACAATGAGTGAAAAAGCCACATGAACAAACAATGCATACTCTGTGATTCCACTGATACAAAATTATAGAAATGAAAACGACAGTTACGGAAATTAGGTCAGTTATTGCCTGAGGGTGGGGGAAAGAGGGTGAGATTGATTTACAAGGGGGCACAAAGAGACATTTCAAGGTGACTGAGATGTTCATTTTCTTGAATGGAATGAGTTTCCTGGGCATATCCATGTGTCTACACACATCAAATTGTACATTTTAAATGTGTGCAGTTTATTTTATACCATTCTGTGACAACAAAACTGTAAAATATAATTCGTATTTATGTTCTATCCATGTTATGATTCTTTCTGTTCCAAAATAAATTAATGCTTTAAATTACACAATAAAATCATTTATCTTAGTCTCCAACCAAATGTTTGATGTATCCCCTGCATTTAAATAAATGCATAGAATTGTATTCTATTTTTATGTATCTTTATTTTAATATGATTCTTATTCAAGAAAAAATTATTCACCCACACAAAGATAAATAAAATAATAAATAAATGGCTTAAATTGTATCACCTTTGCATATTCACCCCTCACAAGTAAGGACTTTTTAGAATTTCTACTTTAATAATTATCATGGATTACCTTCATTGCTATTAATATATTATATTATCACATATGCCACATTATCTGTTATATTATAACCTATATAGAATGTAGCCACTATGATATTATATAATTATGTTTACATAATTGGATATTTAACATTATAATATCTAATTTTATATTAATTTTTAATCTTTAATTTTATATTGCTTCCATTAATCCTCACTTTGTATGTTGAAAATTCTTCTTACCACATCAGTTAAGGTTGCCTGCAAAGAAAACTGCCCTAATTCTTGCTCTTGTTGTTGGTAATCAGTTGGCAGATCAATAGGGACAGAAAGGGATGGGACAGTGGAGATGGTGTGAGGCAGTGCTGACTATCCCCAGGTAGCCTTAGTCTCTTGCCTGGCACCCAGGTAGCTTTTGGCTAAGGCAACAGTGATGATTAGGTCACAGTGCAGCCATTCCAGCTGGCTAGCCTGGGATTATCCACATCATCAAGGCTTTAGATCAGCAAGAAAGCAAGCTCTACTGAGTGCTCTTTTCAAATCTTGCCTTGTGATCCAGCTGCTGTTTTCCCATAGGCCAAATGGCAAAGGTCAAACCCCAGAGTCAGTGTGGAGGATGCCAGCCAAGAGAGTGGATGTGGACTCAGAGAAAATCAGGAGCCATATCTACCACTATCTATGTCTCTCTACTCTCGGACTCCGGTTATGTATATTTAAAGCTGACTTGCAGATACACAGCTTGAATTCCCTTTCAGAAAAAATATCATCTAGCTGGGAGGAATATGGTTAATTTCCAGCCTCTGGTGGTGATCTCCAGTTTCTGTGCTTTTGAGCCGAAGTCATGTTCTTCTTGGGGTGGTCCAAGCCATTGACTAAGACTAGAGTAAGGAGTGTTTGCTTAGGAGCTCATTTAGGACTGTCTTACTCATTCCTGGTGATTCTAAAGAGATTTTCTAGTATGCACCGGCCTCAGACAGCTTGCTCACACATTCATAATCGGTTTACAAGTTGTTTAGGGTCATTTGGTTCTGGATGGCCTCCTTCTAATGTCTCACGGTGGATTGCCTGTCACCGTAGGGCAGCAGCAGTTTCTGGGACCATGGCTCTCTCATGAACCACTAGACGATCCTGGCTTGTTCACATGTCATCAGGTGTTCAAGAGTAATGTTTTTAAAAACCAAACTCAAATACAGAAGCATTTTTGAGTGTATGTTTTACATTTGTAACTGTTCTTTGAGTCAAAGTGCTTGGCATGGTTAAGAAGTGAGTCAGCTTGACCAGTTATTGACTAACAAGTAGATATAGGAAGGAGTAAACAAAGTGGAGGCCCCTCATTGGACAATATCAATACTCAGCCCAAAACCTTCTCAACTACCCTATTGCACTTGGTGCATATTTTTGTTGGTAATGTCATTTGTATTGCTACACTTATAACAGCATAGTATACTTACTAAATCTCTGATTCTTGATCTATCAACACTGAGCAGATAGTATTATTTTTACATTTGAATATGTAGATGAGTGAGTGTAGCCTGGGTTATTCTGCAGTAATGACGAATATAAAAATCTCTAATAATTGAAAAAATATATGTTTTAATTTTTTGGGTCAACATCTGGAGGAGAAGGTGAGGAATGGAACTTCTCACATATTATTGGGAGAGCAAAGGAGTACCATTCTACCAAAAGCCTGGAATGGAAGCGAACATTGAAACATCAGCAAGGAACAGCCATGGTTGCCATACTATTACCTGTGAGGAAAATGCAACCTCTACCTATTTATCTGGTTTTCTTTTTTGATTCCAACTTCATAATTAGTTATTTGTTTTTCATTTAGCACTTTGCATTGAATTCTAATTGAGGTGATTGTATATTTCATTTACTTCTCCAATAATAGTCAAACTAACTTGGAATATTTTATGACATTATTGTATGTGGTTCACCTTTTACTTGGACTCATTATTGATAGAAATGATCCAGTTACCAAATGCATCACTATAACTAATATAAAGCCCCCATCCCCATGAATTACTTGTATTATTAAATCTTCAAGTGATTACTTAGTTAATAATTTTATGCAGACATATTTGCAGAAATTGTCAAGTACCTTAGCCTGTCAGGGAGAATTAGTCAACTACATAATATCTTTGGGTGAACAATTTCTTTATTTTGGGAATTTTCTTCCTCCTTGTGCATTAGTAAGAGAAATTTAAAACACTTGAAAATTTAAACCAGTTTTTCTCTAATTTTCATGATTAACATAATATCTGAAGTTCTTCCTGATATCTCTATTATTCCTTTCTTATCTTCTCAAGATTCCAGACACTACTTTATGAAGTCAGATAGATAGATAGATAGATAGATAGATAGATAGATAGATAGATAGATAGATAGATGGAGTTAATAAGCTCCCACAAGTAATCTGTCACATTAAGAAAAAAGTGAACCATAGAAGTTGGATGATTTTTTTTTAATGATGACCCTGGTGGACCCACTACAGAAAGAATCTCTTGCTTTTCGAACAAGATTCTAAGGTAATAAATTTTACCTTCCTTGTCAAGGAGAAAGCAGTTTGGGATTACACCTTTCAGAATTTCTTGATTTATTGTATTGTGTAAAGGTTTTGGGTCTGCCCCATTTTAACATAGCAGAAGTTGCAGCTGCCCGTGTATAATCTCAGCACCAAGAGCACATGAGGAATACTTGTTTGGGGAAGCAGCAATTATAGTTTAAAATAAATGTTCTTATTATAGTTGTTTTATTCAGTTGGAGTTAACTAAGATGATGTGGTACCTCAAGTTTCTTTAAAAGTGCATCTTAGCAATAAATATTGCTACCTTTCTCAAAAAAAGCACCTCCTACCAAGTTCTACTATACTTTATTGAAACCAATGTTCTATGTATTACTATATTTTATTAAATGGGTCCTCTTTCTTTTAAAACATTTTTTTGAAATAATATTATCAGCACCTAGAAGTCCCCTCAACCCCCTTCTGGTCAGTATCCCTCAAGAGAAAACACTTTATTGACTTCCAACACAATAGATTAATTTAAAAAATAACTATTAAATTGACAGCTAGGTTCAGAAGAGATTTGGGTGGATTTTCCAAAAATATAAACCAATTAAGATATGAATAATCTGACCACAAAGAACGAGAAAGAAAAGTCGACATAAAGGGCAAGTTGAACTTGGAAACAAAAAGAAAAGCAAGAAAAAAAACACACATATTTCTATTTGCTCTCACTGGGAAGGATATGATGTCAAATGACCAAATTGCTTTTGAAAACGTGGTCCACAGGTTAGATTATAATAAGTGCAGTTTCATTTTTGCAATGTCATTTATTTCCTTGGGGTAACAAAAAACAAGGGCAATTTTTAGCAAAACTAATAATGCTTTAGCATCAAATCCTTCCCGTTCAAGCTGTTAGGGGACACAGATGGCATAGTGCAGATAAACACAATTTTAACCTTGCATTTTTCAAGGTTTGATCAGCTATTATACTCATCTCTGCTTTGGGGGAGTGCATTCTTTGGGAGCATAACAGCAAAGATTTTCCTCCTAATATTCTGGTCCATCTAATGGAGAAATTAGAGCCACCATTAGTCTGGAAAGAGCTTTGCAGAGTGAGTCATTTAGTCCTAAAAGCTGATAAAGCCTTTTGCCCAGATGGATGATGGGTATACATGTTGGCTGGTATTCCGAAGAGTGACTGATTAAGATGAAACATTTACTGAGTGGTTTTTTTGTTTTGTTTTGTTTTTTGGTTTTAAATCACAGCAAAGGTCATGCCCATGGATGTGCCTGAGTTTTGTGACTCGGTATATACATGTGGAGAACGGACAGTCACAGGGCATCTAACCAAATCGGCAGCATGGGGATCCTTCCCTGAAAATACCTCTCATTAGTTCATGATATTTTAACAAAATGTATTGATTGAATTTAACTTGTAGTACTGAGATACTCCTCTCTGTTATTGTCCCTGCTGTTGAGACAATTTGGAGGCCAGTTCTTCAACTGGGACTGTTCAGCTGTCGCTGGTCTGGATAAGACGAATATAACATAAGAAGTCATAGGCACAGGACCCTCAAAGGCCCGGGTCTGTACTCAAATTTCCACTGTGCAATTTGGAGATTTGGCTCAGGCTGCCATCTCATGCCTTCCACACTCAGCCTCCACCTGCCTAGGCCCAAATTCCCTATATAAATACTCTTATTATTTTGTACTTTTGTGCCTCTTACGCTCAATTATAATTTTCCTTGGCAGCGGAGGCTCGTTTGCTGCATTGTCGGGTGACTGCAAAAGACAGCGTGTGTGAAATGACTTACAGTGGGTATTAAAATTATTGTTTTCTCCATTATATTACATTTTCGAGATACCAGTATTTATTGGTTGTTCTCGAATCAACCAAATATTACCTTTTTCAACTTTGAATATTTGATTTATAGAATTATTCCTGTGACTCATCAAACCAGAAGAGTCCAAGAAAAAATATCATAATTACATCATCAGCACTTATCTATAAAGCATTGGTCTAGATGGTGTGAATTTGGACACGTTCTCTCTGGTGACTTTATTCGTTTTCTTCACACGTTTTCTCTGGTGGCTTCATTCTCCAAAATTCTCCAAAAAGTTTTCCCCTTGATTTTTCAACCAAGGCACATCTTTTCTCAATACCCCACATTATGGGAGGCCTGGGACAGTGATTAAAAGTAGATGACCCGAAGTCAGACTGCTTGAATTTGAATCCCAGCACTAATATTCATGAGGTGCCTACCCTGGACAGTAATATCCTTACTCATTAAGGAATATTATTAAATAATAAATATAGAATGTAAATGAAATAAATGAATACTTTGTTAAGAATTGTGCTTGACACATATTAAGCTCAAGAAAAGTATTTTTAGGAATGCTTGCTAACGTTATGATATAGAGTCATGTGATTGCATTAATCTTTTTCTAGCCTGGGGTTGAGCCTAGTTTTCTTACACTTTCATTCCTCTCATTAAATACACTGACCTTACCCTGCCAGGCAACTAACTTCAGTGAATATAGACATATGTTTAAAAGTTAATATATATATATATATATATCTGTTTATGAAAATTCACACAAAAAAGAGAAGTCGATGCAAAATTGTATTTAGGTCATGTGAGAATTTCAAGAACAATCAAATCTCACTATGTGCATCTCTTACCCTGGGCAAAATAACTGGATCAAGCTCTCCTGGACCCACTTTTGAACTCCCATATCCTTTAAATGATTCTGTTAGGTTCAACTGCTGATTCCGGAGTCCCTAATAAGAGTAAGGACTTTTATCACAGGTTGAAAACTAGTCTTTACACGCCATACTACAAACAAGTCACTCATAGAAGGGATGCTTGATTGCCATCCATGACTCACTTCCAGACCACTGCCACTTCCAGCTAAGCTGAAGAAAGAGAGAAAGCAAGCCCAGAGCAAGGGACTCCGTACATAGGGATTGGTGAGGAAGGTGCACACAACCTCAGCCTTCATTCTGCTTGGGATCTGAAAGTCACAAAACTGCTTTTCACTACTTCAGAGGCTGTGACACGTATCTGCCCTCTCAGTAACTATATCCCAGGCTTAACCCGGAAAGAGATGGTGAGGAGTAGAATCTATTATTGAAAAAGTAAACAAACAAACAAAAGACAAAAGAGGAAGAGAGGCAGTGAAGATAACATCTCTTCATCATAAGTGTTTAGATTTACTTGCTTGTAATATGATTAAACCATACGATGGGGGACCCAAAATAAACCGGAATTTATTTACCAAAAAACTGTGTATTTTTTCTTACATGTTTAAACTTCAGCCACCTTTGAAGTACTCTTCATTTGATGCAATACACCTAGCGGGGTGCTTTTCCACTGCCCAAAGCGGTTTCTGAACTCGTCCATTTTGATGACTTTTAGTGCTTCTGCTGTTCTTTGTTTCACTACTTTCATATTGGCAAAACGTTTGCCTTTGAGGACTTTTTTCATCTAGGGAAACTAGCAAGAAAGAAAGTCGCTGGGGGTGAGGTCTGGTGAATAAGAAGGGTGGGGCACAGGGGCCATTTTGGGTCCAAAACTGCTGAACACTCAGTGCGGTGTCGGCAACTTGTTCCTGTAAATCACCCATCATGAAATGGGCAAACATTGGAGAATCTCCAAAACAATGCCTTGAAGCTGAACTCAGCCTCTCACAACAAACGAGTAGGTGCAGTGATGCTTTTAGGTTCCTAGAACACTTACCTAGTGGGGCAAGCCTGCACGACAGGGGTTTGCCCTCCAAAAGATAATCCCAATTTTTTGATTGCCCCTCATAAATTTGCTACTAATTAAGATTTAAAACAGATCGTTCTTGGTGAGACACATATGACTCCTTTTCTAGTAAGTTTTACATCTCTTTAGAGAAGGCATATTAGTGCTACGTCTTCACCTGCCAATAAGATGACCTTGGTGAAGCATGCCACTTAATCTTGCAGCATTTCAGTGTCCACCTCCATAGGAAGGGGCTGGATCTAATTACTGCTATAGCACATTTAATGTCTAAAGTTCTATGAACCTAAGCCTTGTCTCTTTGTGAATATACTGTTGAAGATAATATGATGCTAATTTGAAATTCAGTTAGAGCTTTGGCAATTTCAAGATATCCGATTATTTATTAACACATATTACAAATAAACATAACTACTTTATTTTTTTTTCTATTTTTTTCTGGTGAAAACGAATGCCACCATAATCTGTGACCACCTATATTCATATTAACTATGTTTTGAAACTTTTCTATGTGTAGTTTCATTGAAGATGGAGATCAAGCTGTTAGCTCTAAGAAAGAAAAATCGTGCTATTTCAAGGTAGCACTGTAATTTTCATTATTATCTCATGAATTTTGGTCTTATACTCCATAGGAAGTCATACAGTTTATCATATTGAGTAAGAAATCAAATACTGTATATGGGTACTCAAACATTATTTCTTAGTTTTCTCTTTTTTATTTTTTCTTATTGCCCTACTGAGTTAGTCTTAGGCTGTCCTAAAACATATTCCTGTTCAAATAGTTGAAATATGTTTATGAATTATAGCATATACTTTAGTTTTCAGTGCCTTTTCATTTGAGATGGAATTTAGCAGACAATATAAGCAATTACCCATAAGCAAGTATATTCATTTATAAATATGTAGATGTATATTTTATTATATTTTAAAATGAGGTATAAAATTACATTCATTCTTCACTAAAATACTTTAAAAATAAACTGGATAATCAACATTTAATTTTCACAGGCAATATTTGCCATTTTAACAGAAATATAACACATAATTCTGGGTTGCTTTAGTATCTTTGTGAGATGTGTTAGATTTTTCATAAATGTATAGTATATGAGTATTAGTAAAATGTGTTTCATTTTTCAAAAGCACCTTGAGTATGTGTTGTCAATTTTTTATGTGAGGCATCAAATCATCACATTTCAGTTATCATCTAATCATAATATTCATCTTAGAGAAAATGGGTAGTCAATGCTCAATTTAACATGGCTTAACAACTGCTCTCTCGTAAGAATATAACGGCATACTTCTCATTCTTTCTAAATCTACTATTTATTTTTAAAAAATTATTCGTTAATGGCTCTAAAGAACATTTCCTTCCTTTAACAAAATGTCATTACTGAAAGAATATCGTAAATGAAGAGACTATTGCATGTGTATTGTTTTTCCTGTCTGCCATCTACCTTAATCTTTAGCACATGAAATCATTAAAACAGCATCTACCTTTCCCTATTCAAATGCAAATTGTATGCTGGACATATGGTATGATAGCCAATTTGGCAGTCATTTCAGAAATGAAGTGTTATGGAGTTCAGTTTAAGTGCCTGAAATTTATGGGGAAGGTCAAATGATATTATATAGGGTTTCTTAAGACAAGTGGATAGTTCTTATTAGTAAAATCTAAACAAGGATACTTCTAGAGGAAAAAAATATACATAAAGATTGTGTAAATGTCTTCTTTCAAGACTTGGAAACCATTTCTTCATATCCAAAATGTAACAGTTAGGCAGGCTCGGTGGCTCAGCCTGTAATCCCACGCCTTGGGAGGCTGAGGTGAGTGGATTGCCTGAGCCCGCGGGTTCGAGACCCGCCCGGGCAACTTGGTGAGACCTCATCTCTACAATAAATCAAAAAACTAGCTGGGCTTGGTAGCACATGCCTGTAGTTCCAGCTACTTGGAAGGCTGAGGCGGAAGGATTGCTGGAACCCAGCAGGTCGAGGCTGCGGTGGCCGGGAGCGGCCACGGCACTCCAGTCTGGGCGACAGAGTGAGACTCCAACTAAAAAAAATAAAATAAAATAAAATAAATAAATAAATAAAATGTAACAGTTGTACACCCTTTACTTCCATTGTTGATTTTAAAACTGCTTTTAGCAAGCTAAAAGGGATTTTATCAGTTTTTGCTATAAAAATACATTTCCTATATTAGCAGATTGAAAGATGGATAGAAATTTGCAGCGAATTTGAATAAATTAGCTTTGAAGCGAATAATGACCAAATATTCTTTTTACATATTAATTTTTTTAACTGGAAACAGTGAAACAGAATCAGACTAAACATTTTCTAGGTAACAATTTTGTATACGCTTTTCCATTTCATATAAGATAATAAATTATAGCTCTTGACTCCTTTAAAACTTGGTCTAGAACTTTAAAGTAACTCTATGAACTATAATTTAAAAATTTTAAAGCTACATGAATATTTTAATAGTTTCAAAGTTCACTAATTTAAAGTAGCAAGTAGGCACTTAATAGATATACTTTCTCATGATCTAGAACAAAATAATTTTTTTGTCAACCAATCCCTGGGGGTCTTTCCTTCTGTGGTCTGTGATAAAATAAACATATGAGACAGGTGTTTATTTGGAAAATCTTTTACTCTTTCTTTTATTTTTTTCTTTTTTTTGAAAGCAGGATTTATTGAGAAGACAGAAAATCTCCCACAGTGGAAGGGCACCCAAAGGCATTGTCCACTATTTATTTTCAATCTAAATAACTGAGCTGGTTAAACAAATTTTCAAAAGATTTCAACCTTCTAGATGATTCAGAAGTGTGTACACAGGAGATTCACATCTGTATCTTAGAGGGCAAATTTATTGTAGTTGTTTTCCCAAACTCTGCCTTTTTTCTAGCACAATGCTGTACTCTCCCTTCCAGTTTACTTATTAAATTGCCACCGATTACAGGTTGAATTGTTTCATTCCAAAGTTAATACGTTTAGGTTCTGACCCCCAGCACATTAGAAGGTGAACTTGGAAATAGATGAAGAGGCTATTAGTAAAGGTGAGGCCACTAGGGTAGACACTAACTCAATGTGACTGATGTCCTCATAAAAGGAGAAGTTAGAACACGGAACCTGACATGCATTGAGGGAAGACCATATGAAGAGACGTGGGGAGAAGATGTCCATAAACAAGCCAAGGAGAGAGACCTGGACAAGTTTCTTTCCTTACTACCCTCAAAAGAAACCCACCCATCTGACACCTTGGTCTTGGACTTCCAGTCTCCAGAACTGAGAAACAACAAATTTCTGTTTTTGTAAGCCACCTAATATGTGGTGCTTTATCACAGCAGCCCTAGCAAACAAGTATACCACCCTTGTTTATATAACTTTGAGGTCAAGTCCTCTCAATTAGCTAGTTACATTGTTTCCACTGAGTTTTGAAATATGTATACACCATGGAATGGCTAAATTGAGCTAATTAGCATATGTATTATATCATATGGAATGCTTAAAATTATTATTTTAGAAATTTCAAGAATATAATACACTGCTATTAACTATAGTCATCATGTTGTACAATAGAGCTCTTGAAATTGTTCCTCTCATCTAATTGAAATGTTGTATCCTTTGAAGAATAACTTTCTAACACCTCTTCCTTTTCCAGTTGTTGGTAACCACCATTCTACTCTCTGCTTCTATGAGTTTGACTTTTTAAGATTCTACGTCTATGTGAGATTATGCAGTACTTATCTTTATGTGCCTGACTTATTTCATTTTACATAATGTCCTCCAGGTCCATCGATGTTGTCAAAAATGACAGGATTTTCTTCTTTTTAAAGATTGAATAGTCCATTGTGTATATATACACCACAATTTCATTATTAATTCATTCATTGATGAATACTTAGGCTACTTCCGTACGTTGGCCATAGTAAGTAATGCTGCAATAAACATGGGAGTGCAGATAGCTCTTTGATATACTGATCTCATTTCCTTTGAATAGATACCTAGTAATGGGATTGTTGGATCATGTGGTCATTCTATTTTTAATTGTTTGGAGAACCTCCATACTGTTTTCCATAATGACTGTACTAATTTACATTTCCACTGATAGTGTGAAAGGGTGCTCTTTTTCTCATGAATGCCTGTCATCTTTGGTATTTTTAATAATACCCAGGTTAATAGGTGTGAGGGAATGTCTAATTGTCGTTTTAATTTGTATTTTCCTGATGACTAGTGTTATGAACATTTTTTCTTTTACCTGTTGGCCATTTGAATGTCTTCTTTTGGAAAATGTCTACTCAGATCCTTTGTCCATTTTTTTTCAAAAATCAAGATATTTGTTTTCTTGCTATTGAGGTGTTTGAGTTCTTAATATCTTTTGGATATTAACTCCTTAGCAGATACAAGGATTGCAAATATTTTCTCCCATTACATAAGTGATCTCTTCACTTTGTTGATAGTTTCCTTGGCTGTGCAGAAGCTTTTTAGTTTGATCTAATCCCATTAGTCTATATTTGCTTTTGTCGCCAAGTGTCTGTTGCTAAAAGGAGGTCAAACGAAAAGTCTGTAAAGTAAATTTCTATGGAATTTATTTGGCTCAGTCTCACAAGAAAGCCCTGGAAAGGATGGATGACACATCAGAGATAACAGATACAAGATAAATGGAATGTGTATAAGCCCAATCCCATCAGCCTTTGGAAAGGGCTGCCTCTGACGGACCAACTTTTCAGACACCCTGGCCCTCCTTACTCCCATGCAGAGGATAGCCAGGGGAGTCCTCTAACAAGGAATTTCAGGAAGTGAGTCATGTAGAGTGTTGGTGTGCATTAAGAAGATAATGAAAGTCAATTGCACGCGAAGGGAAAACTGACAGAAACAACTTGTCTCCATGTGATTTGGGCTTGTTTACATTTATTTTTAATAATGTTTCATATTTATCTGTGTAGAGTTCATGTACTTTGGGTGGGTAGGTGTATTCTTTTGTATTTGACATTTTTCTGATGTATTTAAAGAATATATCATTCACAATTGTATTGTCTTTTAGTTAATAAAATACACATAACAAATTAATTTTTGTATGTTTATCTTCTCTCTAAGAAATTGGATGCATTCCATTATTTACTTAAACATATTACCTATGTATTACTTTGGATTCATTGGTAAGTTGCCTGCAACCTGCATGGTAGGAAAAAAAATCAATCCAGATAACTGCAATAGGATAATATTTTGCTAACTTGTTATGACTTTATAAATGTCCCCCTTTACCCTTTATTTGCTGATTATTTTACACCCCCCCCCAGGTGCTCAGAGTGTCCCCACACAGACCCATTTTCTCCTGCTACTTGGACACCCAACTATCATTTCACACCTCAGAATTTCTGAGTTCAAATCTCATAGGTAGCACTATGCAATAACTCTTCAGGGTTACATGATCTGAGATGAATGTCCTGAGGATTTATGGATACCCTTCTAGAAAATCCCTGTATGGTCTCTGTGATAATCCTGGGTAATGATTCGAATGGTAGACAATTCCGTTTCTGTGCGGGCTATGGAGGGAGACATTCGGTCAAAAGATTCACTTTGAGTTTTTTCTAATTGTTGTTTCCTCAGTTGTTCTTCCATATAAGATTAAAATCTGAAGGTCCTTGTCTAACAACTTGTAGGTTAGATCAACCAGAGCGCTTTTCTGACTAAAATGTGGTACAGAAGTTGCCATCAGTCTCTGTTTGGGGAGTTTTGAGCATTCTTCACTGATGCCACGATTTTAGAACAACATGGAAACAAAAATCTGAAATGGCATGAGTTTACATGTATGGAGTTTGAAAGAAATAGCTAGTTTCCCTTAGTACCTATGACAGAGCATTATGCAAAAGATGACGATAAGAGACTCCACTCAAATCCTAGGTCGCTGTCATTACCAATGATCTGATCTCATTGATCCTCGTACTTTTCCATTCTATCTTCAGTATTTTAAGTCGAACTGGACATTTTCTGATAAGAAAACTTACATGATGTAAGCAGTTTACTAAGTTTCATTGTTCTTCGGATGCATGTTTACAGTAAAATTAAAGATCAACTTGTTAAATCATTTGAACAATTTCCATTTACAGGTAATATCCTCATGTGTTTAAAAATAAATTTTCTACAGCTTTATAAATCTAATTTCAAGAAGTCAAGAATGAAAATTTAAAATAGTACATTCAGTACTTTTCATCAGTATTCCACAAACAGTGAGCTGAAAAATGTAGTGTATTATTTCAATGGGCGCAACAGGGACCAAAGATTATTTTTTATTACAGTTTTTTAAAGTGCAATCATATAAATTAATTTCTTTTGACCTAACAAATAAATTTGTGTGAAAGTAAAAAATGCCTTGTTCATGAAGATAGTTTAATACTTTAGAAGTATGTTTTTAAAAAGCCCGAGTTAGACAAAGGGCACAGCAAAGGAAAGTTTAAATTTCTTTGGAATCAAAAGGGAGACAGAGAAAAAGAGACAAATAAAAGAAAACTAAACAGATGAAGAGTGATGAGGCTGTCTTTGGCATGATAAGAACAGGTAGTAAAAAGTTCACAGTAGCTGAATGACTGAATTACCTTTAATACGTCAGTGTGCTTATTATTCTAATTTAAGTGGCACGTTTTTCTGTGATGTCATTATTTTGCTAAACCTTCAGTGATGACTACTTTACACAGAGACCTTGAGTGAGGACATGTGTGTTTGTGTGTAAAAGGTCTCAGCCAGTTTCATCCTTGTGTTCATTGGATAATGTCTCTACTTGACATACAAGTGTTTGACTCATGCCTTCACTAATTCATTTGATCTGTGGGTTTTTTTCCCATTCATTGTTTATTGATTTTGACTCTATTAAGATTATCAAAGTAAATTCAGACATGTAAGTAAATAAGAAAATGTTTATATATGAAAATAAGTGTTTCTATGAAGACAATTTATCAGAATACAGTTTGAAGTAGTATGTTTTTAGGTATGGATTTCACTATTATGTCACTCAAGGTTCTCCAGAGGCCATAACAAATGCACCTTGAGATCTCAGTTACTAAGTAGAAGTTTACTTCTTGCTTATACAGGTCCCATCATGGAGTGGGTGGTGGTCCTGGTAGGGTGTAGTTTCACGCAGTCACTCAGAGCCCCAGGCCTATGGGGCATTTGCATGCTCAGCATTTAACTCCAAAGTGGATCCAGCTGAAGGTGGAGGGGAAAATCAGTAGTGAACATTCCTTTTAGGCTATGCCTGAAAGAGTCTAACATGCCATCCACTAATCTTTCACAGGTTAGAATTAATCACCATTACGCCTAGCTGTGAGAAGGCTAAAATGTTTCGTCTAGCTTGATGTTCAGGAGAAAGAGAAAATATGTATCGCATAAAGATAGCCCTTGCCAGCTGTAGTCTGCCTGGTGGCCTCCAAATAACTGCTTTACTTCCTTTCAAACGGAAAAATACGCTTCTTCCCTGAAATAGACTGCCCAATGTTCCAAAAGCTCGCGGTTTGTGGGAGAGCTGGGATGATTTTATTTATGTTCACATTAGAAAACTTTGTTAAAACTTTTATTTTTAAGATGCGGGGTACAATTCAGGATTAGGTATCCAAGTGGTCATCGCACAGGTAAAGTTTGGGCCTCCCTTTGGTCCCCACTTTGCCTGGTTTGAGATCAGGGACCCTTATTGATGTTGTCTCCCACCTCCTCCCCTGGCGGTATCGTGTTGTTGCCAATCCCTTTCTTATAGTATTATAACTTATGAATGAGAAAAGTGGTACTCAGTTCTTTGTTTCTGTGATAAATCACTGAGGATTATGGATTTTTATTCCATCCCAGTGACTGCGAATTACATAATTTTGTTCTTCTTTAAGGCTGTGTAATATTCCATCATGTATATGTACCACATTTTTTTATCCAGTCCAGTTTTGATGGGCAGCATGGCTGGTTCCATGTTTTTCCTACTGTAATAGTGCTGTGTTTAGCGTTCGCAGGTATCTTTTTTGTAGAGTGATTTAAATTTCTCCAGGTATATTCCCAGAAGAGGAATTGCTGGATTATATGGAAGGCCAATTTCTAGTTCTTTTAGGAATCACCACACTGTTTTCCAGAGAGGTTGAACTAGTTTGCATTTCCACCAACAGTGTAGAAGCGTTCTTTTTTCTCCACATCCTCGCCAACACCATTTTTTTTTTTTAAATTAATGATGCAGTGACGGCCAGTCTTACTGGAGTTAGATGGTATTTCAATGTGATTTTGATTTGCATTTTTTTGATGATTATTGAGGTTGAGCATTTTTTCATGTGTCTGTTGGCTGCTTATATGCCTTTTTGTGACAAGTTTCTTTTCATGTCTTTTGCCAACTTTTTAATGGCGCTGTTTTTTCCTTTTGGCATATTTGAGTTCCTTGTAGAT